>VWZF01000227.1:492914-691553 GCA_013396755.1 Sclerurus mexicanus | reverse complement strand
CTGCGGCTTCCAGTGCACCTTATCACCTGCCGTTTTGCCCCTCACCTGTCACTACAGGGCTTTGCAATTGTGGGAGAATCCCTAGAGCCTGGCAACAGATTTTTTAGGTGAGGCACAGCGTGCGCAGAACTGGCCCTACCCTTTACTCCTAAGGTTCTGCCAGGGCCAAGCGAGGACAGTGAAGTCCTCAGGATGTAGGTTTGGTTAGAGTATCCTTCTTGTAGATGTGTGGCCTTACAGAGCTAAGTGAGCTCCATCTGTCTGGGTTTGGAGTTAGAGTTGTCCTTCTCCTAGGATGGTTGCTGGGGGGCTAGCAAGCCCATCCTGCCTGTGGACACACTTTGTCTGACCTTTCAGTTGAGACCTGACTAGCATGGGAGACCCTACTGAAGGCATGTACCACCACAAGCACAGCTCACAACCTCATAAGGGCACGCAAGCCTCTCCCCTCGACAAGGGGGTGTCCATGGAGAAGTTTCCTACAACTATACTAATACGAAAAACCTGGTGAATGTGTGACCTTTCAGGCCGAAATTCCAGTTTCTTGCATGTAACCAGTTGTTGTCTTTTTGCTGGTTAATGTGGTGCTATGGTAAACTGGTTGTTACCAAAAGAAACAAAATATCTCCGTAACTCTTGGAGTAACTTTAATCAATCTCCTTTGATTTTTTTGTCCACAATGGCATTTTTGAGAGCTTTTATTAGTCCTATATTTCATCAAAAATATTAAATATTTTAGTTCATCACTGCAAATTTCCCAATGGCTTAGATTTACTAACAAATTTGCATGACTTCAGTCTCTTCTTTCATGTATCATTCCTTTGTGGTGTGAGAATTGTTTCTGTAATGGTGAGTGTTTAATTCCATTACACCTTAATAGTTTCTTTGATGCTACTTTACAAATCACTTGTGGAAAAATATTTTTATACTCTTACTTCTCCTCATTATCACTGTAGTAAGGTCTTTTGCTTTGTTTATTCTTCATAGACACTATTATTGTTGTAAACGCAGTACTTAAAAATGGGAATTGATGCAGTATTTCACTGACATTACTTTCAACATTTTCTTCAGATTCTTTGCTGCTGTTATCCATTTCATTTTGTTGCCTTCCTAATTCCATTTTTTCCCATTTAATTTTTTCTTTTTTCCTGTAAGTCTATATTTATTCACCTACACACTGCAGTTGTCTGATAAACAGCTACTCTTATTGCAGCATCTGTGATGCTATTGTGCTGAAGAAATTTTGTCGGTTTAATATTGATTTTTTATGTTGAAAGCAAGTTTTATGTATTCTTCAATTTGTCTCAAAATTGTTACTCTAAGTTCTTATAGCTAAGCTTTTTGCTATCAATTCTCTTTGTTTTTCTGATGGATTTTTTATAACTTATCTTCAGTTTAACCACATAAAATTTATGCTAATTCAAATGTCAGGTCTTCTGTACTTTATGGAATGGATATGCACATTCTTCAGGTCTGACCACAACGTCCTTTTCTTCCTTTTTTTGTGGTATTTTGAAGATTTTCAAATTATCTGAGATATCTCTGTGTAGAAATACTGGTCTACTGGTTGTGTCCTGTTAAGAAACAGTAGTTAGTGTTTCTTTCACTGCTGTAGTAGGAGGGGGAAAACCACAGGAGCTGTACACTCCTAAGCATACGTCAAACAGCATAATACTGTTACCTGGCATTCATAACTAATTATGATTTTGATTGTAGTAGTCCTTTAAATTGCAAATGTACATTAATGGAGAACTTGCTTGAATTTTTTTTAATGTTGTTTGATTCATAGTCCATGGTTATATCTCTGTTGCTGAGAGCAACATGGGTTGAGAGAATCCTGTTGACTTTAAACGAGAGAGATGTTGGAAATTGTCTCACTACAGTACTTGAGGGATCAGCACTGGCTCTGTGAAGTTGCTTAAAAGCAGAGCAGAACTGTCAGTGAAGAGATGTGACATTTCAATCGATGAAAAAACATCAGACTACAGTACACAAAAAGCAACAGTTGCTGCTGTTTTAGTTTTTTAAAACCCTGCTTTAGTTTTCTTTTCTCTGAGTTCTAATACTGTTTTTCAATGACTATTGTATTATGTATTCATTTTAATTTAATTTTTATAGGGATAAGAGATTCTTCAAATGCTGATGTTCCTTTATTGTAAGGTCTTCAAAGTTGCATGCATTCATTATTTTTCTTTCATAATTTGGTAGAGCCACACAAATACATCTGCACAGGCACTTCTGCTCTGACCCCCTCATACCCCTCATTTTCCTCTCCACCTACCAGAAAATCAAGCTGTGTTAGGGTCCCCAAGGCTGACTTTCCTGAACTAATGAGATACTGCAGAAATAGAAAGTCTAAAGAGGAAAAAAAAAATTATTTAATCTTCCCTTTCTCTCTTCAAAAATCTCTTTCCATCTTACAAATAGTGCTTGCAACATAAATGACCAAAGAGTTGCCAAGGTAACAGCTAAAGTAGCCAAAGTCCTGCCCATAAGAAAAGAACTAAGCAAAAATATCCTTAAATTAGAAAACGACACAGAATGGTTTCTGCTAATGCTATAACCATTCAAGATGCTCACATTTTCCTCTTGAAAGTGACTGAATCATACCAGTGCTCCACAAAAATGTGATTATCATCAGGTAATTGACTGAGTGAAGTGCAGCAGAGGCAATGTACTTTCCCAGTGAAATTTGTGAGTGTAAAGAGAGAAGGACTATAGGTATTTTTTAATTTAACAAAATTACAAATCTGTCATAAGTTTGTTTTGCCTTAAAATCACCTCTGAATAGTATGGCAATTAAAGCTAAATAATTTCAGAGAGTATTTCTCACATGCAATGGCGTGCATTCACTGTTTTCAAAATATCATTATTCTGGGAGCTTTGAACTTAATCCTTTTGAAAAAGCTACTAGTGCATAGGAAAGATTATGGTCATTTGTTCAAGATACAATGCCTTGCTACTGTTGTGTTATTTAGGATCTCTTGTGAGAGGCTGGGGCTTTACCATGTTGAAGGAAGTATCACCATGGAAGCAAGAGAATCCCAAGCTCCTACTCTCTTTCTAACTATTTGTTTCATCACTGTCCATTTCTATACCTACTTAAATCATAGATAAAAGTATTAAGACCTGCTTTGCATCAGAAACTGCAGTTGAAGGTGGTTTACTGTTCAAGCGTGATTGAATGGTAAGTGCATCCCCTGGATTCTCTGCAATGTACAGCTATCATGAGGCTACTTCCATTCATCCTATCAAATTCATAGGTTATCAAAACTTTTAAAAATTCATATGATACTGTTTTGAAATTTACTTTTTTTTTTCTTATATGGAACATCAAGAGCACTACCAGCGTGACCACCACACCTTTAGCTCTTTACTAGCAGACTAGTTTTGCAAACCTGAAAAAAAATGTGTTGCTACATAACATACATCTTGTCCTGGGTGTACATCTTAATCTGAACTGATTCAGAGGCTAAAACTTTGAGATGACTCCCCAGCAGCGAAGTTTTAGGGTTGTTTCAAAGGCAAATTCTAAACAAACCAATATATCAAGAAGAATAGTGACACCTGCGTCAGCTGTTGCTTGATGAGCAGTTCAATTTCAGAACTGGTGTGAGAATGCATTCTTCACAAACTATGACAACACGCATGTTCTTCTGGATTAAAATACTATTTTTCTGAACAATGTAATTAAATGATACACATGTACAAAAAACCTGTTAATATTGTTAAATGTGAAGGGATTGTTTTCTCTTCAGAAGAAGAGAGGTAACTGCTGATTCCTGCACTCAACACTCAGCAAGTCAGTGCCACTAATTTTTGGTGCTGATCTCTAAACAAAAGATTTTCACATGGACAATCAAAGTTCCACTCTTTTAAAGATTTTTCAAGTAGAAGTGGCTCAAATGTAGCAAAAGGAAAATATTTTATATACAGACAGGAAAACTGTTCCAGTCTAGTTTATAGTTGTACTTTATGATTTAAATCTAGTCTTTTAAACTATCTGCTTTTGGACTGAAATGTTTGTGTATTTTTTCTGACAGAACTAATGTACCCAGTCTTATAACTGAGGATTCCTCCATGGCAAACTTACCATATCTTGAATAAATAATATTTTGAGGTAATGCAGTTACTTAAAATTACCTAGCTCAAGCAAAGCTAGCAAAATAAAACTACAAGTTATTTTTAGCTCTAAAAAACATCCTACATTATTACAGATGTATAGAAAAGACAGAGATTAAGACAGACAGACAAATGCATTCACACTTTCATTGTGTTTAATTGACATTTGGTGGACATATTAGAAAGATCTTTTTTTCTCCCTCATTCATCTAACCTTCCTTTTTCTTCCAACAAAAATAGCTAGGGTTTCATTTTTTTTCAGTGCCCGCTTCCTGTCTTGGCTGATAACTGCAACTGTTATAAACAATTCCTTCTTTCCACCTTCAAAGTCCAAATCTCTCACCTTTGCCTCTGGCACTGATTTGGAACAGAGAGGAGTGTTGCACTGACCTGTATCTACCAGACATCTAAATCAGACACGATATGAGCATACAAATTGATAACTGTCTGCTACAGATCGTTGTCTCTTGATAGACCTGACAATAGTGAAGCACTTTGGGATAGAGAACCTTTAACCTCTCACCTTCAGTAAACTCCAGCACCAGTTCTACCACTTGAGAAGTTATACCACATCTTGAACAAAACAGTCAAATATAAACTCCAGTTATTCTTAACTTTTAGCCTCTTAATACTTATATGAGAAGATCACAATAACTATGCATTAAATTTTAATACTACACCAGAATTGTTCCCATTTTGTGACTCCTCGGGTATCTTCATACAGCTTGTTTTACATCATGGAGCAAGGACACTTTGAGTCAAAGAAATTACTAAAACCAAACGTGTATGCTTAAAAGAATGCCAAAGTGGACAGCAGTTGAACCAGATGGATTAGAATGACTTTTAATAGTGTTTTCTCCCTTTGAATAAATTAGACAACTCTTTCTCCTAATCTGAGTACTCTCTATTTATGAAGTGATTAAAACTGTTGATTAAGTCTTACCTCATGGCAGCTAGAGTAGTAATTTTTGACCATGAAGGTTTTAAGGGCTTTAACACATATTTGGTATTGTTGGAGAATACCAAACACCTCAGACTAAATCTTTGCTAGAAACAAAAGCAAACAGTGCTGTCCTGCTCCAGTGTTTCATGTTTCTTTCTTTCTTAGCAAATATAAACATTTTCATCCCAATTGTTGCTTGCTGATATAAATTATTTAAGTTCCTGTTCAATCACTTGTATTCAGTATAACTGACTGATTTAAGTATGTATTCAGCTAAAATTTATAATTAATATAATACAGAAAAATAAAAGTGGTCTAAAAGTTTAAATCAATTGCATAAGGACCTGCATAGTTCAGCAATGACAACCCAACAGTGCAATTTCTGAAGAAGGACCAGAAAAGTGCAAGTCCCATCTTTTCAAACATGTTTAGCCCCTCTGAATCTGAGCATATTTCATATATCTTACATGTGCAAGGAAGTATTTGATAAGAGAGGGCAGTTATAATTGATTTATACTGGTAAAGAAACATTACAGTTGAGATAGTATAGTCCATATTGTCTATTATTGTCCATAAAGGTTTGGTTCTGCCTAAATCATACTTCTATAAGATAAGCCCATCTTTTTGTGCTGGGTGTCTCTGGTATGGTTTCTGCCCAACATGGGACTGAAAGCAAGATGTCAGAAACTGACAAAGAAGCCCTTGAATGTGGGGCTGTGTGTGATGGTTATGATAACTTATTGCCTTTAACTTATTAGTCACTTGTTTAAAAATCTAGTAAGCAGAAAGCATAAAGGGATGTGCCAAAACCAATTACTAATTTCAGGGCAGACATTAAAAATCGAATATGTGAAAACAAGATGCCAATTGAAGTAAGCAATGGAAGTATTGGTACAAGTTTGCTGTGCATTACATCGGATAACCCATTTTTGCACTACAAGTAATATTAGGCAAGTGTAGAACAAACTTATCTTTGGGATTCAATCTGTTATTCAACATTTTTGTTGGAAATGGAAATCCTCTTTTTTTTTTTTTCTTTTTTTTCCTTAGCTGTGAAAATCATTTGAAAAGGAGCTCTTTGCAGGTTCTCTTTTATCAGTTCCAGAAATGAAATGAATGAAACTACCATTCCTGGTCTTTCATTTGCAAAAGTATCAGGGTGGCTAGCTGCTTTTTAAATTTTACCCTAGAACTCAGGTTTAAAAAAAAAAAAAATCCATTCTTTTTCTCTGAAAGAAAAATTAACTAATTTGCAATATGTCATGTATTAATGGATTAATTAACATTTAGTTACCTTTATTTATAAACGTTTCCTAGGCAAACTAATAAATTTAAGTACAATTTATTTTTTTCAAAAAGTCTTTTGAGTGCAAAGTTGAATAATAATTGCCAAGGAAGCATTTGGAGATATACTGATCAGAAAATGAGCAAAGTTCACCTAAATGTAGGTAATCATCATAGCTGTCAGAAGCTGAGGCTAATATGATGACAGCATGAAATAGGAAGTGTACAGGGTATTGCACCAGATCAGATACTACTCACCAGTTGTAAAGACTTGACTCAGAGCTGCCTTTAAGTGTTAGCTCTAAGGGTCAGCTTAGTCCACCCCAACAACAACCTGCCCACCACACTGAAGTTTCCCTGGGTGCAGAAAGGACTCTCCATCACACCTCCTGTAATATCAGACTCACTGGATATGCAGTGTAGAGTCCTCTGCATCTTGGCAAAATTCTGCTTGATTGTCCCAGAAGTTTCCAAGAGGCTAAGCTCACACCTACATTTCTACTGATACTTTCGCCTGATTCCTCATCTTTAACATCACCCTTTCAACAGTGGATTATTATTTTGAATTAAGTAATTGATCAGAAAGAATTAATCAGGAAAGATTACTGGTCCAAGCAAAGAAGATGTGCCAATATCCTCATGTTCTAAATTTCATTATTCCCTAGAACAATCAAGACTTCCAAAAAACTCTGTAACAAGGTTCCTGTGAAATTAAATTTCAATAGAAATGTGGGCACAGCCCATATTTACATATTTATTTATATATTTGTTTAGTTTTCATAATGGACCACATTTTTTATCTAGTAAAAGGGACCCTGATTTGATATTTTGAGGGGTGAAAACTTTGCTGCTAAAATTGTTACCATACTGTGAAATTTCTATAGCAATTTATTCTTGTTTGGAAGAAAAACAAGGTCATAAACTGCAGTTCCACTGCAACGAATTTGTTAAAAGAAGCTAATAGAAAAAAAGTACAATTAGCTAAAAGCTTTAAATCAAATTCCAGAACTTGGCAGACCTCCCATTACCCAAACCCAAGTGCTGAACTGAGGAGAATTCATTACAAAATTTGACAAGGACCTAAGGATGATTGCTAACATATGGCAAATAAAAGATTTGGTATCTATTCCAGTCACACAAAGGAAAAAAAAGTATACTTACTACAAATTACTGAAATTAAAATATAAGACATTGTTTTTCTGTAGCTGTGATTCTTTACACTCTCATGTTGTAATAGCTCACTGCTTGAGCAATATCACAGGAATTGAGTGGCAACTGTTTCTGACATTAATCCCTAACTTCTTTTGCAGGGTCTCCATTAAGGTATTAAGGGTGGTTACACACAGCTTTCTATTTGGTATCTATATGTGTGTGTGCACAGATATATATGTATCAGAAGGGATTTTATTTTAAAAAGTCTTATTAAAAAGTTGATTACAGTGTCCTAGTCTAATAAAAACAAAAGAAAGACATTTCCAATAATGCAAGAGCTAAGGATGGATAGATTTGTTCAGGTCTCCAGAAGAGTAAGTTAATGTTGCAGTGGGCTTGGGCTGGTCTTGGTTAGTCATGTCAGGTATCAGAGCAGCCAAGTTATGAAACCAGAGGAGCAGAGTGAGAGTGAATTACCAGCTGTCAGCTGTTGGGAGCTGCAGGTGCATGGAGAAACTGATGGTGGCAACAGTCTGTGGCTGGGTGCTGGTTGCAGCTCTGTAAGTTGATGCAGAACCAGGTATTTGGTACCCCAGCTCATCATGCTTCATGTCTGGTGTCACTCATGACAGAGGAAAAACAGAGAAGCCCAGGAAATGTGCAGTGAAAAACACAGAGGAGAGGGGAAGCCAGCTCTAAAAGCAGATGAAAAGGAAAATTAAAAAAAAAAAAAAGTTGATTTGGAGGCAGGGCTTATCTTGTCATTGTATGGAAACAATTAATGAAAGCCTTGAATTTATTACAAAAGATAGCTGTCAAAGTGACAACTTGGGTTAAATGGGATGTGGTGAGGGTGGGGCAGGTCATCCCAGAGGGAATTCAACAAACATATTCTCTGTTCAAACAGTAATCAGCAAGTGGTCCCTTGGCTAGTGGTAGAGACAGTGAGAAAACAGTATGTTTTGAGGGAGAGATACAGTAGAAATGAAACAGAGAGGGAAAAGAACTGAGGAGTAGGCTGATTTTCCATAATAAGACAAGTGCACTTGAGCAAATATGTAGCAAAAAAGGAGATGGATGTCCTTCCTTCCAGACATATCAATAAACAAGTTACACAAGCGAGATGCCTGGAGTGATAAAAAACAAATAAAGGAAGATGTTGGAAAGGCAGATGGAAGTGTAACGCTTCATGAGCTTAAATTGAACATGCCTGAGAACACAAGTTCACCAGAAAAGACTGTGAAGCAAGAAAGAAATGAAAATAAAATTTGAATAGTAATGGATGTCAGGGATCTGATTGCACTAACAGGCTCTGCAAACTTCACTCACCATCCCCTGAAGGTTTGACTGCTTGTGATCATGGTCAGCTTTGCTATAGTTTGTTCATGGACCAGGCTGCAGGAAAAAGAGGTTTGGGGATGCTGTGACAGGGATTCATCCCCTATGTATTCAGGGACTACACGCAAGTAGTCTGATGCTGGATCCCTGCCTGTTTGGGGCAGCTCTGCAGGGTTTGGCAAGCCGGGTGCCCAGGGTGATGTCAGGGCTGTGCTCTCAATGGGAGTTGTGCCAGTTCTTCCCAACATCCTTCTCTGCTCCTACATAGCTGTGCAGCCTCCCAGCTGCTCTCCAATACCAGCAGTCATGCAACCACCCACAGAATTCTTAGTATTATGCATAAAGCAAAGCATATTTCATGTACAAAGACACTTAAATTAGATGATTTAAATGAAATTTAGTTGTTGTTTTGTGGGGGGTTTTTTCAGGTTTAAATTCACTGTGGTCAAAGAAATACCAGTTTTTCAATTTTGAAAACATGGGTGTTTAGTATATTGTCACATGGGGAATCAAACACATACAGTGCCATTCTGACTGGAACTCACAAAAGCAAGCCAGAGCAGCAGCATTTGCTTCTTCTGCAGTGCCAGCAAACTATGGAGTAAAGTGACAAAACAAGAAAAAAACTAGATATTATTTTGCTAGCTTTCTTAAATGCTTGGTAGGCCATTGCAATACTAGAAACAAGTATGCAAGAAAGGTAGAATAAATTCCACTGGTCATAGAGAAGGCTCTCATACTAAGACCCTAAATGAAGTGAATGAACACCTCATTAAGTTACATAAATCTCTGTGAACAGCTCTCCGCCCTAGGGCTCAGCTGTCTATAATCCAGTGCCTGGACTGGTACAACACAGCTCTGGTTTGGTTCTCTCATATTTAGGAAGCTCTTATGAAGGTAAAAGAAAATATGTGAGCTAAACCACGCAAGACAAAAAAGTGAAAACACAGAGGGTATTAGAAAACCGAGACACTGTAGAAGTGCAGCCCAAGGAGCAACTGTAGATAAACCTTTCCTTCTGACTGACAAGTCTGATGAGGAGAGGCTCTACTGCTGCTGTGGAGAAATGGGAGAGTGAGCTCATTAGTCTTTGTTTCCTTACTATTCTATAGCTAATAAGTAATGGCTTTCTCTATGCTAATAAGTATGGCTTTCTTCTGCTTTTCTCTATGCAAGGTAAAAGTCCAGTGAAAGTGACCCAGAGAGAAGGTTAAATCTGAATTGACGTTTCAGTCCTAACAATAAGAATATAGTATTGGATCTATATTAACAGTGACTCAACCAGGAGAACAACACTGACTGTGATCTGCTGAAAGGGATACAGAAGCAGGAAATACAACTGTAATGAGAGACTTTAATTACTATCGGACAGACTAGACAAATGTCATAGCCGGATGTGAAGCAGAGAATTTTTAGATAACATCAGTGGCTCCAGGAAGAAAGAGAGAGACAGATGATTAGGGAGGCTGCAGTAGGAAATGCAACCCTGGGCTGGCTTGTGAGTAATGCTCAGGTACAGTTTCAAAGTGCTCCAGGCAAAGGACATCTCCCTAGCAGTGCCATTGGGAACTGGGAATTGGAAGTAGATACAATAATAGTGGTGAAGGCCAACAGTCAGTTAAATTGGAATGAGCACTAACATCATGAGGATTTGAATTTATCCTGTAGGGACTGTTTCAACTCTCACTGTTTTCTCCACTGGGCAAAGCTGGACTTGTGAGCACACAGAGAGGCTTAGTCAGTCTCCAGGTCAGCAAAGGTCTTATCAGGGGCTTTGCTGAAGGAGGGTCAGGTCCATGATCAGGGTGTCCTGTGCCTCAGCGAGTGTATGGACTAGGGATTCCTTGATTTTGGAAAATACTGGCTCTGATAGAGTGTGGGAAAAAATGTTTGACCAAGTAAGAAACTTGGCAAATAAGAGTAAAGGGGAAACTTGATCATTCTTCATGTTCAATGAAGGCTTGTTGTCTCTTAAAAGAAACCAAAAAGCTGAGGAAAGTAATCTCTGAAAGCAAAATTTTAAAAGATAAATGTGATTATTCTCAGGAAGGTTTTCATCATACAATTCTGTGTTACAAAAGAGAGCTAATGTTTCATTTCAGCTCTAGGGCTCTATCTCTGGTTTCCTCTCTTTCATTCCTTTTCAGCCCCTGCCGGGCAACCAGTGCACTAAGCATCATCAGGCATTGCCCTGCTGAAGCCGGCTGGCCTTGCTGCTGCCTCCGGGCTATGTGCTGCAGCGATCCCGCATCAGCTCTACCACTGCCTCCCCTAGGCCGGTGCTGCTACTTCTCATAAAGCTGATCTCCCCTTAGTGTGAAACTCCTAGCGTGGCTGTGCCCTCCCGACAACCAGGGACAGCAGAATGCAGAAGCAAGAAGAAAGGACAAAATATTGGAAGGTGTCTGACAAGGTTTTGAAAAAGTATCTCAATGTCAGTTTGCTATACTAATCCAAATATGTGTGAAAGCAATTTTAATATAGTGTAGGCTTTGGCATTCATTATTTGTTTTGCTGGATGGGTCTTAGTGACTACAGTTTAATTTTATAAAACACTTTTTAGGTCTCTAAACACTTTTAACACTTTTTTTAGGTCTCTAAGTGGTTTTTAGAAAGAAATAACAGGGAAAAAGCAAAAAATATAAGCATAAAGAAAGAATTTCAGTGGGTGAGTAGGCAGGCAAAGAGATAATTTTTTTCATCTGAAATTTGAAAATTGAGTTGATGAGGCAGAGATACAGAAAAATGTTTTCTGCAGCATATTTGTATTACACAGAAGATATATATATATACCTAGAAAGAACTTTTCCAATGTGACAGCTATCATGCTTTTCAGACAGTCAGCTGCCTGCCTGTGTTCACATGGGAATCTGTACCCCTCGGAAGCTAAAAAAAAAACTATGTGAATTTGCACAAGATTTTGCAACGTAATCTGCTCTGCATCATCTCTGTTCTCTTCACTTGTGTTTTGTAATGACATTCACCATCATAAACCACAGATATTTCTACTTAGATTTTAATTTTCTCTTAATTACATAATTCCTTTTTTGCTGGTTGACCATAAGTTGCTATATCACAAAGCCAAGTAGAAATTTTGTAGAGAAATCATGTCTGAATTGATACTAAGAAGGTCTAGCAATAACCACATATTCAGTGCTATGCATTGGCAAAGATTATATGCTAATATCATCCATTTCCAATCATTTCATGCACAGACACTCATTTATTCAGGAACTACTTGACAATTTTAAGCTCCTTTATACTGTGTGTTTTACATCTGGGTAGCTGTGGCTGAATCCTCTATTCAGTTATTCGAAAATGAGGCCAAACCTTTCCCTAGACTTATGTTCACTCCTATTTAATTGAAGGCCTATCAAGTATTGCTAAAAACACCCTGTATTTAAAGCTCCAGTTCTGAGCATAGTTTATTGAACAAGTCCCTATTTCTGAACTCTGATAAAGTCGTAAAATGGGGGCAAGACAGGGTGCTAGTCTGCTCTCCTTGAACACAAACTGGTAGAAAAGCCATCACTTCATGGCAGGGCAATGGCACATCTGCTTTTCTCTCCATTACACCATGACAAGCTGTTTGCCAAGTGGGTGGCAGGTAAGGAAAGCAGCAGTACCTCATGTGGAGGGAGGGAGGGAACAGGAGATGGGCACTGTGCTTTGAATTTAGAAGATCTTGATGTAGAACATACATATGAGTATGGCAAAGCAGCTGGTGTGGATATCTCACGTGCAGGAAGTGAGATCATGAAGACTTACATTCAAATTTGTTCTGAATATTTCAGGATTTATCTGGTTTTCATGATTTCACTCCTAGGAGTGGTGAAATATTTTATACTGTCAATTCTTCATTAAGTCTTAGGTAATTAACTTACTGATGGAGATTATTATCCACATTCAGAAGTGGGGCTGCAGGTCACTCCAGACAAGCAGGAGCATCTTTAAACCTTCTTGGTATTGATGTGCTGACTTCACATTCTGTGCAAGTTAGCCAGCAGAATATTTACTCAAGTCCTGAGCTGGTTTTGTGGTTTGTGCTGAGCTCTGTACTATAAGCAGCATGACTATTTCTGTACCTGGGAATACTAGTGTTCATTACCTTCCTAATTAATTTTTTTTTTTTGAGATTTACAATGGGACATCTTTCATGATGTTTTTCTCTCCTAGCTTTCAAGGCAGTTTTAAAGGAAATCTAGTGTTGTCACTTCTACTTTATCTGTAAGGAAACTGAGGCCAAGAGCAAATGCCTGTAGTCATATGGCAAGCCACTGACTGAACCAAAAATAACACTCAGAAATCTTGCTTGCAGTCCCTATCCTGATCTTCTGGTCCATGTTGCCACCCACACACAGATTAGGAACTGTACATTTACACAAAAATGAAAGACTGAATAGTCTGCAATAGCTCTAAAGTTGCATCCCAAATGTTCGCTTACCAATAAAATAAATGAATGGTATGGCCAGGCTGTGTGTAATATGTATAAGTCACAAATTTATTCTCTATTTCAGTACACCAAAAAGGAAGGTAACAAATAAAAATAAGCAAATCTTTTCCTTTATTGCAGAGAAGCTTAATAAAATCTGAAGTGTGAGCACTATGTTTCATATGTAACCAATCATAAAATTCTGTAAATAGAATATATATTACAGAAAAAAATACAGCATTTTGTCACAGAATGAAAAACATGTATCCTGAAAAAAATGTATATGCCTCTGGTCCAACTTAGCCCCTAAAATTACATGCCTGAGTTACTATTACTATCAATGTTCACTTGTATTTCAAGAAAATAACTGTATTTGAAAAAAGAAACATATCTGTCTTACAGAATCTTAGTTCAAGTTTCAGTATTTGTCTTACAGAATCTCACATACCTCAAAACATTGCAGGAATTTGCTCTTTTCAATAGTATTTTTGTTACTTTTGATTTTAAAAAAATCACAGAACTTTGAATACAGTTTCAATTTCAGATAAATTGTACAAAAGTATTTGTCATCTGAAAACTGCACTTGCATTGAAAGGAATCCACATTTTAAATCGGTATTATTCACTTCTTTTTTTTTTTAAAAAAACATTTCTATTGACTTTTAATGATTTTAAATGGAACATAAATATTCTGAAATGTGTAGTTTTTTTTTAATTCAATATATGAAATCTGCCAGGATAGGCAGCATGTTATCCACCTTTGGAGTAACAGTTTTGGATGCAATCTACTGCCAAAACATAAGTTCAGTTCCCCATGCAGAGTTTGTTTATGCCTGCTCTTGTGGACCATAAGTTAAGAAAAGTATCTCTTTCCCTTGAGGGGATATATGCCTCTTGCCAAACAACCTTTACAGAGCAGTATGTATGTAAGTGTACAGAGAAACAGTTCCCATGATGAGCTATTATGATGAATCAAAAGAAACTGCAGAGGCAGTACAATGGCAGTTGGAGATTTTTCAGTGGTGCCTCGTATATTTGCACTTCAGAAACCAAAAACATGAAGTGACGCACAGAAGTGCAGTGAAGTGTCTAAAATATGCACTGACGTTTTAAGACTATGCCCACAGAATATTAAATAAAGGCCCAAGTTCATATTGCTGTGGAATAGAATCAACTTCTGTTCTGTATTAATAAATGTCTTCAAGGTTTTCAGGCACTGAAGCACACAAACTGCATACAGGAATGCTGCTGGTGGGTAAGTACTGAAACTTCAAATCCCACTGTACTAAAGCTGAGATCTTGATACTTAATCCCACCTTTCTTGCTTGCTTTGATCATTCCTCACCAGTTTTGTTGTCACTCATCTCTACAATTGTAGTAGAAGGCCTGTATTTTTGTTTGATTGCCCTTCATCCCTTGCGTCTCTCCATCAGACAATCATCCCTTACAGCACCTTGAGACTGCTGCCATTTCTCTGTGGCTGGATTTTCTCCTATAGTTGAAGAGCACCTCCATTCTTTTGCTATTTATATATTGTCCTGGACTCACTTTTATTCTAGTAAATTCAAGTAATCTTGGAAACATTGCTTCCCACTTGACCATAACTATTTATAACAGTAACTAGAGAGTTCTTAGGCAGAAATTTGGCCAAAACCAGTTAGTGTTCTCCAGAGCAATCACTTGCCCACAGCTCAGCAGCTGGAATGGGACAGGCAGTTTGCAAGCCATTCACTAGCATAGACCCTGTGCGAGTACATAGTCATACGTAATCCGTATGTTGGTAACAGAATGGTCCCTTAAGAAATTATTTCCTGTTTAAATATTCACTTTTTTAAACTCATTTCAAGTCTTTTTTGCGATATTGCACATCTTGATATTTACTTATTTCTATACTCCCTGTGTCATCCACAATAACTGAATGCAAACAGGGAAATTAGTAACTTCAGAAGTAAACAGCTTTTCAGACCTTCTGTTCCATTCCCTATCATCTTTCCTTACATCCTTTTTCTTCTTTCGTTTTTCATGTTCATCTCTCTTTCATTTCATTCTTTCTCTGCTTTGCATGATTTTGTGTACTAGTTAATTTTTTGTATCTCTTGTGTCAATCTTTTTTGTCTCTCTTGTCTATATTGTCTCCCCTGGCATAACCTTTCATCCCACACTGTGGCTTCTTGACCTGGCTAGGAACATGTTTCATGGTAAAGACACACTCTTCTCCCTGCTCTGAGATAATTAAGATCTTGTTTGCCTTCCTTCACTCCTTGTAACTGCCTTCCATCTACTCAATTACCAAGCTTCCACTTCGTTTGCACCATTTCCCTTCGCTCTTTTATTAATTTCCTTTACTTTAGCTGAAGTACAGCGGTAATATAATCTCCTGCTTTATGTAAGTTGCTATTCTTTCTTCCCTTTCTTTTCGTGTTATTCCATAGTTACTGTGAACAGGATCTGGAGACACATGGATTTAAGCATTACAAACTGGACCCTGGAGCAACTAGAATGATGACATCCACTTTTGCTATCTATTCTTCTGTCACAGCTGTGCCTGTCATGACTGTCATGACTTTTAGCACTGAAAAGCCAGCTGGTAACTGAGATGCCCTGCTCAGTTTCAGTTTCTGAAAAGGCTGAGTGCATATCTATGATTTCAAATCTGTAAGGATTTTCATATAGATAAAAATTTTAGAGAGGCCAAGAAAGGACTATGAGATGGTTTACACAAGTCTGGTCTGTGCTCAAGACTTGTGGAGAGCTTCCAGGAATGCCACTAAAGAGTGAAAAATAACATATTTTGGACACAAAGTACAAACCAATACACTTCTCTCATTTATCCTCTATTGAGACTAATGCTTATGTTTACCTACACTATAGAGTATGAATGTATAGACATCTCATATGGTTTTTAAAGACATAAAAAGATAAGGAGTCATCAATCCTCCAGTACTTTTCTTCAGTGGTTGATGATTACAAATAGTTGCTCCAATGATTAAAGCTTAATTCATCTTTCATACCCTGACTCTTACAATACTTTCACAAGAAAGTGAGACTACTCTCTCAATATGAGAGACTCCTATTATTTATTTATTTTGTTTTTTTAGATTTTTTTTTGCAATATGCATGTATATATATAACAGATCTTTCTGTCATGATATCCCAATGTACATGCTTTTTCAGTTGCCTGTCCAGTATAAAGGATTCCTTAATTATTTCCAGTCAACAACTTCCAGAATGCTTTTAACCTGGGATATTCTTTTAATGAACAAGGGAAAAAGTTAATTGTAAGAGTGGATCTGAAAAAATCTTTTCAATTTCTAAAGATCTTGTAGTATAAATTTAAAATAGTAATGGAGTTACTTTTATTTAAAGACAACTGCTATTTCAATAAGGCTATATGAACAGGGTTTTTTACATCAATTAATAAATTTATCTTTAGCTTTTATGGATATTAGGCAGAGCCTGCCTTTTCATCTGTGTAGCTGTATTTTAACCAGGTTAGTCAAATAGGTTCATTAACATCATCAATAGATGCTAATAGAAGCTGCAGCCAGCTTGCCAGCAGTACTCAGTTGAACATAAATACAGATATAAGCAAAACCTTTTTGAAGAAAGCAAGTAAAGCAAAAACACAGCTATGTTTTCAGATCAATCCTGCTGTCAAGATGAATAATTAAATCAAGTGTAAATTTATAATACTTCCCTTTTACAAATGTTTATTAAATTATGAATATTTAAATTATCTTTAGATGTAATAGTGTTTATTTCTAAGTATCTCAGATTAAAATAGCCTTACTAAGATATATTATAGGCCTTTAAAGATCAGTTTGTAAAGATCTCTAACTCATTCCACTGACATGCTTTGAGTAATCCAATATGAAAGGTTTGACAAAAATTAAAGATCCACCTGGGCTTTGTTGGCCCACTAGGGAATATTTTCTAGGACTCATACAGTTGGTATCACATCTATAACAGCCTTTGAGTAACTAAATGAAGTGACCATGAACCAAATTTCAGTTTAAGTAACTAGGCTGGGCCCATGACAGAAATCTGGGGTGTGGCTCAAGAAACCAGAGCTTGGCAGCTCAGCCAATGTTATGTTCATACAGCTAGTATTGATAATTTAGGAACTATTTATAAATTATGTATAAGCGTCCTCTTACTACAGAGAGCAATTTTTATGGATATTCTTAATTTCACATAGATTTTTGAAATCCACATTGGGCATTTAGCATAAAGACAAGTATACAAACAACAAAGCAGCTATTGTCAGGCAGTAGGTTATGTGGGACAGGATGCCTGTTTCCAGCAGGAGCACCAGGGTACACTGCAACCCTGCAAGAGGGTAACCACCAAAACAGACTGTGCACCCACTAAACATCCCAGTGCTGGCAGCCCAGGGTCAGCCCTGATCTGGACACATTGTCCACACAGACATACACAAGTGGAACCAGAGCCAAAGGCATTTCCCATTTACCTGGTGCTGCATGTCACTTCTGTGACAGGCGGCTGTGATTTCATATGAGGATTTTTTTTTTTAATACTTTACCCTAAGCTGTGCACTTTTTAAGAAGATTTACCAAGATTTTAGTATCAAAATGGTTGTAAACCAAGCTAGTCATGTGGTCTGGCAGCAAAGAACCTCCCCTCGGACTGCATCAGCAGGACTGCAGACAGAAGGCTGAGGAGACCTATCTTTTTTGATTTGGGACCTATGACATCCATCCAGACTAGGGTATACAGTTTAGGGCTCCCTAGTACAAGAAGAACACTGGCAGACTGGAGTATGTCCAATGAAAGGCTGCCAGGATGATGATAGGCTGGAGCACATGAAGTACAATTTGATACTGACAGAACTAAGTCTTTTCAGCCTTGGCAAGAGAAGGGCAAAGGGAGACCTTATTTCTGTCTTCTGCTGCTCAGTGGAAGGGTTAAAGCGGGACAGAGTAAAATTATTCTCAAGGTAGCACCGTGGTAAGATAAGAGGCAAAACACAGAAGCTGCAACATGTGAAATTCTTTTAAATATAAAGAAAACCTATTTTACTATGACAGTGGTCAGACAGGTTTGCTCAGGGAGGTTGTGGAATTTGTATATATTGGGCATATTCAAATTTGGCTGGACAAAGCACTGAGAAACTCGGCCTGACTTAGAGATAGTTGAATTAGACAATCCTTACAGCATAAATTAATCTATGATTTCAAGAGAATACAAGTACATTCATGGGCTGCATCAAGAGAAATATGACCAATAGATCAAAAAAGGTGATTCTCCCCCTCTACTCCATTCTTGTGAGATCCCACCTGGAGTACTGTATCCAGACCTGAAGTCTGAAGCATTAAAAGATATGGACTTGTTGGAGTGGGTCCAGGGGAGGGCCACAAAGATGATTAGAAAGCTGGCTTATCTGCCATAGGAGAACAGACTGAGAGTATTGTGGTTGTTCAGTCTGGAGAAGAGGAGGGTCCAGGGAGACCTTAGAGTACCTTCCAGTGCCTAAAGAGAGCCTACAGGAAGGATGAAGAGGGACTCCTTATCAGGAACTGTAGTGATAGCATGAGGAGTAATGATTTCCCTGTGGGAGTGGTGAGACTTTGGAATTGGTTTCCCATAGCTGCGGCCGCCCCACTCCTGGCAGTGTTCAAGGCGATATTGGATGGCATCCTGAACAACCGGATCTCATGGGTGGCATCCCCATGGAAGGGGTATTGTAACTTGGTGATATTTAAGGTCTTTTCCAACCCAGACTGTTCTGTGATTCTAAGTAATTGTTTCAAATAAAGAGAAACAGTCTCAAAACCACTACACAGAATGTCCATATATATGCACAAGAGGAATAAAACAAATAAAAATCATGTCAATATCTACTTCATTGTCTCAATCCCACTGAAAATAAATAATTTCATACTTTTTCTGATATTTTATATATTAGCTCAATGGAATACAGAAATAGGATCAAAAAAGTTATTAGTATTTTGAAAATATGCAGATTTTTTTATCTGAATCTCTATTCAAAACTGAAAATTAGGGCAGACCGTAAACTCCATGGCTAATTTAAAGTATTATAATCTAAACCACATTCAGCTTCATTGTCTTAAAATGTCGCTCAAATAAGCATGTTCTGAACATCTGTCATATCATATCTGAGACACCTGTATTATAAACATGCAGTCACTGAGGACTCATGCAGATTTTTTCCTCCACTAGTTATAAGATACACTTCTACACAGACATGTTTTTTCCATGTTTATGTATCTGTGTGCTTGTATATGTATATACCAATATTTTCACTGATAGAGACAAGACTCTTCTAGAGAAGTTCTGACATGGGAAAAAAACTGCTTGCAGACTCTCAGAATTTCATATTGAGCTTGGAATCATAGAATCATAGAGTCAATAGTATTAGAAAAGACCTCTAAGATCATGTAATTGAGCCACTGCCGGTTCCACCACTAAATGATGTCCACAAGCACCACGATCACACAGAGAAGACAAGTTTCTTGCAAGAGTCATAAATTGTCACAATTTATCAAAAGTTAAGAAATTGCATATATTCACTAAAGATGTTGTTCAACAGACATCAATCAAGAAAAATCAGTTAGAGATTTGTCAGTTAGTCAGAGCTGTGTCAATTTTTTTCCACTACACTCATTGAAGGGTGGACGATCAGCCATACAGACTGCCCACATCCCAGCAGAAACGCCAAGGTAAAGCCCCATGTTGCCCTGTGTAGTGACATATAATAGATCACTGTCAAAAAAAATTAAAAATACAAAATGCAAATTCTGTAAAACAGAAACCAAGCACAGTAAATGAAGAGTGACATTTTCTAGACCTTTCCCTAGATTTACCGTGTCTGTGATTTGCCCTTGAAAAGAGATGCCTTTTTTTCCCACCTTCAGTTTGGTGAAGGAGTGGTATAAATTGTCATCATGATTTCCAAAACCAGCTTCTTTGCGTCTGTAATGGGGTAAATATGCCTCATCCCTAGGGAAACAATGCTAGGATTATGCTGGTCTTCTACAAAATTACACAGCTGCCTGGCATTATTATAGACATCTGCAAAAGAGTACAGCTGGTCTTGCTGAAGGGACTTCAGACAGCTACTAGTCTGCTTTAATAGAATAAACATTGCTTAAATGAAGATGTGTACACAGATAAGTAAAAAATGATCTCTATCTCTTCCCTATGATCCCACGGTAGAGTGAATGCATCACTGGTTATTATGACCTGATGCAGACAAAAGAGAGATCCATAAAATGGTAAAATGAAGACAGACATCAGTAGCAGGCTCAGGAGCAATATTCAGCAATGCAGGCAGGACCTCTGCCTCATTATTGTGTGGGCAAGATTTTACTGAAGCTGATATGCTATCTGGGAAATATGCTGCACTGTCACCATTTTTTTTGTGTATAAAACTAAGGGGAGTGGGAGCCAGGGGATGGATGCCTGTATGACTGAAAATGTAAAAGCAACATATGTGAAACTGGAAAATTACATTGCTCCTTAGTAAAAAGCAGGCTTGTAGTGGCACAGCAGAGTATGAAAAAAACCAAAATGGTTGCATGAGGTATAGACTGTCTCAGGAAGCTAATTTAATCTTAATATGAGCCATAGACATCTGTCAAGACTGTAACATTGGAAACAGATGCAAGCTTTAAAAAATCCACTGTACGATGAACAACTGGCTTATGTGACATTGCTCCAAACACACAAAATGAAAAGGAAAAGGTAACCAGACAAATGAAATGGATGGATTAGGAACAAGGAAAATTCTTGCTCCCTGACAGCTGAGAGAAGCATAGGCTTGAGGCAAATAAGATAAAATGGAAAATAGAATTTAATGGGAAGTAAGGCATTTCGTTAACACCAAGAGTATTTATCCTCCAGCAGAAATATAAAGGCAAACCTCAGATAAAAGTGTGGTTTTTTTTAAAATGGGTACTCTAGTGAGATTCAGAATGGGTCTGTAAAACCTCCATTAAACAAAACACATACAGTATCCTGAAGCTTTTTTCATATAGTCAAGTGAAAAAGCAGACAAAATATTGAATAGAATAGTGTGGCTTGGGAACTGAGAGGATTAAAAGAAATCACTAATTTGAAGCTACATGTGTCTAATTTACTACCTTCCATCCCATGTTAATTATGGTTACCACCATGCCTTTATATGAGCTAAGACTTTCCTATTATATAATCTTGTTGAGAAAGTAGAACGTCTATCTCCCTCTTTAAATGGATCATGAAATTTCTTTGATTTCTTTTACATTTTACTTCTAAATAAGTTATGAAGCAGATCGAAAAACAAATCCACATACCAGGACATACTATTCAATCAAAAAATGTTCAATTTTATTAATTTTTTTTTCAAAAGATAAGGCCAGAAACCAAAGCTTATGTAACTCCTTGAATTCAGGGGACGTGTAAGTTTTGTGGTACATCCTCATTTGTTTTCACCCTGACATAATGCTAACCCTTCAGTCTTGCTCAGGTTCTTTATTTACTTTGAAGTTGCCTGCTACTCTTTCAGTCACAGATTTGTGTGTATAAAACCTTGTCTGTTTATTCCAGTTGCTTAAGCTAATAACAGGTAATGCTTTCCCCCAGTGCAATAATGCCTAAAGGTTTGGTGTGTATTTTGTAGATTTTTAGAGTTTTAGAAGTGTAGGTTTTCTTGCTCACATATTAAGTGGTGTTAGATGTTACTAAAGTGATTTTTCTCACACATTCTCAGGCTTTCTGAAGGTCATGATGTTTTTCAGAGACACCTGCAAGATAACTTGAAGACAAAACAATAGAAGAGCCCAGAAACCCTTGGAGGTGGTCCAGGGGGCACAGCCTAGGACCCTGATGGGTGGACCACCGAGAGAATTAGAAATGATGATTGGTTATAGATATCTAATATGTTAATTATTAGGAAGAGTATAAAAACTGTAACCTTACTGAAGGCAGGGTTCTTCGGGGATTTTTGGACGCAGAGATCCTTGTTGAAACAACGTGCATTTTGTAGGCCCAGTGGAGGCCCAAAGCCTCCGAACTCCCAACAAAGGTATTGTCTATCTTTCTCCATTCATGTTTCCTCTGAGTGCCTATCTTCCAGGATTTTAGGCATCAGCAAAATGTCTCTGTCAGTTCATAACTTTTGAGTGTTTTATTCTCTACTCATAATAACATTTTAGGATAGAGTTCCATGTGTAATAGCAGCAGCAGGAATTCATGTTAGCAGATTAGTGCTGCTGTACAGCAACACTTCTGTAGGGTTGCTGAAATATGCAATATTAGAGGATGAAGTCTTTGCTTCTATCACAGACTGCTCTTTAAAGATTTTACAATTGCATATTTACTTAGACATCTGCACTGGGATGTCACCCTCTAACATGGCTACCCTGAGTTCCTAAAAAACCAAGGAGTTCTGGCAGACAAACTGGCAGCAGCTTTCCACAATGCAGTTTATAAAATGATAGCTAAAAGAGAAGCAAATCTTTTCTCCATAGACCTATAATCTTTAAACTGGCATCTACATCTCCTCTAAGAACATTTTTCTGGGGTCTGTAACCTAAATTTTTTGAAGACAAAACAAAAATTTTACAGTATAACACAAGGGAATACTCTATGTTAAAACTAAAGTAAGAGTGAAAGTATATTTTTGTAATTAATAGGCTAAAGAATATGACAGATATGTTGTAATTATGTGAAAGGTAGCATTAAAAAATCCCAAATCTCAGAAGTAAAATTATTCTTAAATGCACAGTAGTTATTTACTCTGACATGGATTAACATAATCAAGGGGAAAATGTTTCTAAACTCCATTGTTTCATTAAAGTAATTTAATCTATCTCATAACTATCTACAACAGACACACATAATTGATTAAAGATATTATATGTTATCTTTACGTGGAAGATTTATGAAACTCAGATGCTTTTATCAAGCATTGATATAAGATTTTCTTTCTTGCATAAATTTTGTTCTGGGATTTACACTTTACCTATAAGTATATTAATTAAGAACTTGTAACAGAATACAGACAATGGAAAGTAGTGCCCAGTGCCAGAACCTGAGGCCATGGGCTCAAACTAAAACCTAAGAGGTTGCCTCTGAATGTCAGGAAACACTTCTTTCAGTGAGGATGACTGAGCACCAGCACAGGGTGCCCGGAGAGGTTGTGGAGTCTGCATCCTTGGAGATCTGCAAAAGGCATCTGAACGTGATCATGGGGAATGGGTCCCATATGGCCGTGATTGAGGAAGGGGATTGGGAAATTGGACCAGATGCCCTCAGAGGTTTATTCCCAAACTCAGCCCATCAGCAACTCTGTGATTCTGTGAAATCACACACAAAATAGCAATTCCTTGTCTTCATTAAAGAAAAAAATAAAACCCAAACCAAACAAAACCGAAAAAAAAAATCTGAGTGATTTCTTGTGATTTAGTTCACTTCTGGTCATTGTAACTAAGAAATAATAATCACTGGAATTTAAAATATGGCATGTAGGTATGTATGTATTTTTATGTGTATAAGACATTTGCAGAAATGTATATATTCTTCTTTACTATGACTATGCAAAATTATTTTCCAAGGATCCTAATGAAATCTGAGACCCTTCAAGTAAGAAAATAAATGTATATATAATAAGGTTATACGAATATGTAAGAATATAATAAGGTTATCATGAACCAGACAAAACCATAAGTAAAATACAATGTCTTCAAAGAATATCAATATGCATCTTATAAAAAGCATACTCTGATGGGAGGTCCACAGACAACATGATTATCTGAGAAAAAAAAGAATGAAGAAGGTGAAAATATTATATAAAGAAACACACACTCATGGGTAGTGTTCAGAATGTGTTATCAAATTAAAGAACACAGAAAATTTCATTGGGAAAAACTAACTTTGTATCAGAATCACATAACTTAATCACTTTAGGAACTATCAATGTTAACAAGCCATCAGCAGGGGAAGCTGTTCCTAGATTGGGTACAACACGGCAATGAAACCAGATGAGCTGTGAAGATGCTCCTTTCCTTCAGATTACTTTGAAATCTTGTACCATACTGCTATTTATGTAAGTATTGTCCTATAAGCATTAAAAGTAATTGACCTAAAGTGGTGTTGGTAACACTGGATTGTTCCGGTTACACGTCCTTGCACTGTTAATTTAGGACAAAATACAGCAAGCAATAAGGATAAACCCAGTATTTTAGCCCTATGAACTCTAAGGTGGCATCTTTCCAAAACCTCTATGCTCTTCCTGTGGTTACACAACAGCTGGTATACCTGAATTGCCCATGCTATCTGACTGCTGATGAATTTCAATCTTTGTTACAGTCTAAAGACATGCAGAGTACCCAACTTATGTCACCTTAACATTCAGTCATTTAGGGATAATTCTTTAACAGAATATGCAAAAGTTGTTTTTCATATGGGATAAATCATGGAAAAATAAAGTCAATAACATTTCATCTTCAGAATGAAGATGGTCCTGAACTTGAATGAAGCTTTGAATGAAAGAGTATGTGGGAATTCTTAATGAAAAACTTAAGATCCTAAACTGTGACAATCAATCTACCCATCAGCAGAATGGGTAAGACACACAATGAAACATGCAGCAGATGAAGGAAATTGACAAACTCCAGTGAAGAAGATATCACTATCCACTAGAAAATTTCTTGTTCATCAAATAAGTAAAAGTAGAAAACATGATGAAATTATTTTCTTTCAAAATCCTTCCACCAGCCTTTACAAATAAGGCAACCTGTAAAGAGAGATCCTGAAGAAAAAAAATTAAAGGTGTATTAAATAAATAGGGACATAGATCCTATGTATCATCAGTCATCTAGGTGATTTAAATTCATTTTTAAATCAGAATAAATCAAATTTAATTTGCAAATTCACTGTATGATTCATTGAATATTGTCTGTCTACATCTTACTGATATGGTAATTTCACTTGTAAGCTAACAAACAAAGGAGCATTTCCTGATCATCTACAGCTGGAAAGCTCTCTTGAGATACAAGCATTTGAAACTGTTGGATAATGTGGCTTTTTATTTAAAGTGTACCTGTATGTTTTGACCTTTAACTGATTGATGCTTAAATATTGAATTAAAAACATAAAGGGCAAAATTCTCTCAGCTCAGTACAGTAGACACTGACAAGAAATTTTATTTTTTTTTTTAATTTCCATATACCAGCATGACTGACAAGATCCTCATCTGCCCTCAAGGAGAAAAATGGTGCTTTTAACTAAAAAGTGGTCTGCAGAATAATAATATAAATATTAGTAAGTCTGATTCATCATTTCCTTTCAAAGTTTATTTTTTGTATGAATTTTATAATCTGCTCTATGCAATCAGTTTTAAGTCATCAAGGATGACTTTATCTACACTTCACCCAGTGCTCTCTAGGGACTCATGGCCAGCAGCTCATTAATGAAAAAATGGCGTGTAGCCCTGGGAGCCAAATGCACTTTCCTCTCCTGTTTGGATTGAAGGAGTCATGTTTGCTCTTCTTCTGGCTTAACAAACCTTTATTCCTTTGGCTCGATACTTTTCACAAGGACATTCAAACCACCTTACCCTGCCTCTTCACCTGCTGGTTATGACACTTCATCAGAAGTGGAAAATACGGATTCAAATTCTTGCAGTTTAGGGATTATAAAATCTAAACTTCCTACTAGTGCATGTTGCTGCAGCCTCTGGAGCACAGTAATTATAGACAAGGAGTAAAAAGAATTAGATGAGCCCATTTGCTAGTCCCTCCCATGAGACTTGTATTCTACTCATATTTGCAATGCTGCAGTTTTATTCCAACTCCCAGGCTTTATTTACCAGATTAACAGAGCAAGAGAAAAGCTGCACAAGGGCTCTGGAAACATAAATGGGGCCAAAATGTGTCAGGGAAGTGGGGGATGGAAAGGACACAGAAGAGCCCCACCAGGAGAAGTGTCCCCCCTCACCCATCAAAAAGGCAGCCTCCAGCTACGTGCCCAGTAGGAACTGGGGAGGGAAGGAGGAAAGCAAGCTCAGCACCCTCCTCCTTCTCCCTCCATTAATATCAGGATATTTTTGCGTCCACAGCTGTGTTACTATACTTGTACTTTCTTCTGGTGAGTCTAGGGAGAGACACATCTCCTGAGGCATGGGAAATTTTTCATGTACAATTAGCAGAAGCATGAAAACCTAGTGTCCTGTTTTGAAAAATGGCAAAGATTAAGCTACTCAGTTTTAAAAAAGGAATGTGAATAAAATGTCACATGTATAACTTTAGGTGAAAGTCTTGAGGTGAAACCTCAGTTCTAAACCTTGCTCCTTTATACAAATTTATCTTTGGAGTTAAATATGGTCCTTATAAATACATTCCAACTCAGGATATTCTACAAATCTATGACATCTTCCAAAGGCCACCTTTATGCCTTCCTTGCTGTTTTCCACTCACTCAGAAAGTCCATGCTATGTTTTAAATACGACATGAGTAAAGGCTTGTATAACAATATTTCCAGCATTAAGTATAAAAAAAAATTGTGAAAAAGCATATTAGTTTATACATATCCCATTTTACAGTACCATGAAGTTCATAACGTTATAAATTGTGAAACTGTGGGTTCTTAGTCTGTTATCTTAAATATGAATTGCCATTATATTAGTTACAAACCATATTCCAATAATTCAAGAATACAGTCTTTTAGGNGTTGCTGCAGCCTCTGGAGCACAGTAATTATAGACAAGGAGTAAAAAGAATTAGATGAGCCCATTTGCTAGTCCCTCCCATGAGACTTGTATTCTACTCATATTTGCAATGCTGCAGTTTTATTCCAACTCCCAGGCTTTATTTACCAGATTAACAGAGCAAGAGAAAAGCTGCACAAGGGCTCTGGAAACATAAATGGGGCCAAAATGTGTCAGGGAAGTGGGGGATGGAAAGGACACAGAAGAGCCCCACCAGGAGAAGTGTCCCCCCTCACCCATCAAAAAGGCAGCCTCCAGCTACGTGCCCAGTAGGAACTGGGGAGGGAAGGAGGAAAGCAAGCTCAGCACCCTCCTCCTTCTCCCTCCATTAATATCAGGATATTTTTGCGTCCACAGCTGTGTTACTATACTTGTACTTTCTTCTGGTGAGTCTAGGGAGAGACACATCTCCTGAGGCATGGGAAATTTTTCATGTACAATTAGCAGAAGCATGAAAACCTAGTGTCCTGTTTTGAAAAATGGCAAAGATTAAGCTACTCAGTTTTAAAAAAGGAATGTGAATAAAATGTCACATGTATAACTTTAGGTGAAAGTCTTGAGATGAAACCTCAGTTCTAAACCTTGCTCCTTTATACAAATTTATCTTTGGAGTTAAATATGGTCCTTATAAATACATTCCAACTCAGGATATTCTACAAATCTATGACATCTTCCAAAGGCCACCTTTATGCCTTCCTTGCTGTTTTCCACTCACTCAGAAAGTCCATGCTATGTTTTAAATACGACATGAGTAAAGGCTTGTATAACAATATTTCCAGCATTAAGTATAAAAAAAAATTGTGAAAAAGCATATTAGTTTATACATATCCCATTTTACAGTACCATGAAGTTCATAACGTTATAAATTGTGAAACTGTGGGTTCTTAGTCTGTTATCTTAAATATGAATTGCCATTATATTAGTTACAAACCATATTCCAATAATTCAAGAATACAGTCTTTTAGGGAGAGAAGTAAATTGATAATTATCACAGAATCACAGAATATCTTGAGTGAGAGGGGACCCACAAGGGTCATCGAGTCCAGCTCCTAGCCCAGGACCACCCCCAGGAGTCACATCTTTCTGAGCTGACTCCCTTAGGACCTATTCCATAACATTGTCATCCAGGTTTTTAAGAACCTTCTGGCCTGTGCTGTACCAGCTGTGTGATGCTCCCAACTAATTTCTGGCAAGTTGAAGTCCCTCATAAGGACAAGGGCAGATGACTTGAAAGTGCCCCTAAGTTTCTCAAAGAATAATTTGTTGGTGTCATCATCCTGGGTAGGAGGTCTATAGCAGACTTCCATGATGACATCCACATCATATGTTTGCCCCTTGATTCCTACCCAGAGGTTCTCATATTGTATGTATAATTCAATATTTTAAGCCTTCTGCACATATGCAGGTACAGGCACAGGTTATATGCTTATTAATGTAAAGAGCACTCATGGATAGTCTTAGCACCGGTATTAATGCTACTAGATTTCTAAATTAAGGGCTACATAATAGTTTTCTTTCAAAAAGTACTTAAGTGTGCCTTAAGTCACCAGACTCCTTTCATAATCTGTCTTGGACTATTTATGTCTTTTGAGCTTTTTAACTATTCCATACATTTAATAGTAATTTTCATATAGTTATCAAGACTGTAGGTCTCAGGGAAATGATTAATCTTCAAGGAAAGTTCCCACAAATCTTAAACATTCAAACCACTGATTAGATTTGATATGTGCAGGCAAAAGGCAGAAAATAAAGAGGAATGAGAATTACACCTAATAGAAATGGACAGGAATACACATATCCAGATTATGCTCATGCATATATATTCATAGATGTAAATATATAAATATGTATGTATGTGTACATGTACATGAACACATTCTCGCTTTATGTGAGTTATAAAGTTGATGCACTATTCATGCAAAATTATTACCATTACAGAACGTGAACTAGTGGTTTTAGTGTTATAACAAACAGTTATTTTTAAAATTCTTGCATTTAACTATGCAGAACCCTTTTAACAGAAAAANGGAAGCCATGTGGCTGACGTTGGCTTTTGGCAGGGAGCCAACTCAAACCTCCACAACCAGGACACCCTCTGTGTGAAAGACCATCACTGCAGTGAAACCACCACAGTGTGAAAGGAATCGCTCATTTTCTGTATGATAACATTCTTTGCCTTCCCTTGAAACAACCTTTAGTTCATGGTTCACCCATTTTTGACAGAATTTCACATCACAGAATATTTGAAATGGCTACAGCCCTGAAAGGCATTTTAACTGCAAAATCTGCATCATGAGACATTTCTGCAGTACTATAAAAATAAGAATGTAGGCAAGCAGCATGAAGACTAAGCTTGTCATTTATCTACAAGACTTATCCTATAGAATTCAAGGTCTTTTTTGAATTTGACAAACCTTTAGGTTCTGTCAGAGCAAAGAATAGGTTTTCTACAACTGCTAGGACCACTTTCATCTTATACAGTAAACATGATTGGAAAAACTCAATGAAGAATAATTAATTGTACTGAAGTGCAGCTGAGCGTATAAAAATATCTCACTATGCTTTTGTCAATGTCAATATTTATTGTAATCTTACAGAAAACACTAAATTCAACATAAGTTTCTTGTCACATCTCTGTATTTCTGAATGTATTTCGGCATCAGCCTTACACAAATGCTGTACCAAATGCAAGCAATTTGTCAAACAAAGAGCATCACACAAGAATAAGCAGGCCTTTCATTTTCTGCCTAGTTGTACTGCATCTGCATTCTGCTTACCTGTTTTTGGTTTATCCAGATTCCCTTTCAAATTCCTTTCTAAAGCAAATTGGTTCAACTCCAGGTTTTCTGTTAAGAATGTTTTAAGATGAGATGTTATTACTTCAAGCTGAATTTTAATTTTTTATTAATAACGCAAGAGCAGGCACTGGAGCATTTAATCATTTATCCCCTATTTACAAATCTTTCAATTTTCATTATTCCTTTCTGAAAGGAAGTCCCTGAAAACATGGACTCTTGATGCTAATAAAAATTTCACATCACTATTAACTTGATGGTAACAAAGCTTTTCTTTGCTCTGTTTCTCTTTTTAACTGGATTAGTCCTGGCTGGGTAACTAATTTAAAAATTTCTTTGAAGTGTGAATATAATATTGCCTCATATTAGTGAAATATTTTTAAATATCTAAAAGTGTCTCAAAAAATTAATCCTATAATATATTCACTTCTGTGATCTTTTAATGTGAGAAGCTGATGTGCTTAATCTCTGTGAACCATACTGAGCAATTACCCAAGACCTTGCTTGTACTTTTTGCAAATCATAAAAATAGACTTAATGTAAACATGGGGCAACTTCTGATTTTGCTTACTAATTGCTCATTATGTTAATAAGAAATACTTGAGAAGTAGCCCAGCTCCTCCACGCCCAATCTATACTGGAAAGAAAAGAAAGAAATTCTCATGTTAGAAATTATTTGAAACTGTATTTGTAGTTTTTGCTTCTCAAACTGAGGTGTGAATTGAGAAGATTTTGATTCAAATGAATGACTAATCAATGTATTAGCCTTCCTTAGAGCTGCCAGTAGTTTGAAGTAAGTTTTAAGTAAACAAGAGCTAATCACGAGATAAAGACTGAGACCAGAATAGTTATGATTAAATAAGATATTATGCTATAAGTTTTCAGTCTGGAGGGGAAAATGAGACCTTTTTTTAGCATATATACTTTGCTATAGTGACACAAAATGTATTTCAGTTTCATGAAGATGACCTGAGGATCTTAATTTGAAATATCAGTTCCACCTCTCTGAAGAGCCACTGTTTTTTCAGAAAGGGCTTAGCACAGGATTGCAAACTCTAACTGTCTTTAACAAATGGCTCATGACCAGTTTTCCTAAATTTTGTCAGTTGCCGTTTTGGAAGACAACAGATGAGCAAAGGCTTTTGGTCAGACACAATATAGACCTGTAGAAGTCTCTGCTGAACAAGTTACTTAGCCTGTCCTGAGCTGTTGCCATTTGATATACCTGCTCACTCAGCAGCCTGTCAGCAAATCTGCCTATACCCAGAATCCTCTAAGTCCTGGGAGGAAAAAGCTCCTATCATTGAGTTTCATAGGGTGAAGTCTAAGATCTCTTCATTTTTGCCTGGTGATTAAAGGAGTGAAACTAGTGGTGCAGTATTTTTGTTTGTTTGTTTTTTAAGTTTTTTAAATACATGTCTTAGGGAAACTATGCAAAAGCTATCCAGTCACTTAAAACAAATGCTGGCCAGGTTTTTATCAGTTCTGTACACTAATACAAATACTGCAGATGCAGAACAAAATGCGAAATATATATTGACTATAGAAATGTCATAACTTTCTGAGCAAACACTGAAGTTTGGATGAAATTTGTTCCCATCTAACTTTAATGGGCTTCTAAATTCCTTTATAACATGCTAGAATGAGATTCATGTTTTGTAACTATAATAACCTGAAAACATAATTATTTAAAAAAAAAAAAAAGGTTTGGTGTAGCTAGGTTTTCTAGTCTCCTATATAGTAAATTGAGAGGAATAGGCACTTTTGAAAGGCACTTCATCCTGTCCTAAGATATGTAAGACATTGCCCTATGTTTTTATGCTTCACTGCAACAATTTTTTCCTATTTTTCAAACTACTGGAATACTAATTTGACTCAGTTTTGGCTTAGTGAAGCATGAACATCCTACAACATGTTCTGAAATTCTGTTTTAATAATGATATACCTATTATTTGTATTAAATGCAATGAAATTTCAAATCATCTTGAAAAATCCATTGGTGATGTCTTTGAGGCTATGCCACAGAAGCTTATTCTTGAAATTGTTGCATTTTGCTGTATGTCATATTGTCATACAACATGAAAGATTCATCACACTAAGGAAGATGGTCCAATGGAGAATGCATTTAACTAATCATAATTCAGGAAGCTAATTGCCTGTGGGCACATGGAGTGAAAGTGGAAGAGTCAGTAATGCAAATAGTCTTCTGGTGACAGAATAACTCATCTAATGTTAAATGACTGGAAATTTACCTTCTTTACAGATGAAGTCCAAGGTCTAAAAATATAGGAATTGGAGCATTAGTAACTTTGAAATAATATTTCTAACATAAGTTTTGTCCACACAGTCCTTTAAACAATACAGCAGAAACCCTGTCAGCGGTGTGGATAGATATGTTCACACCTATGTCTGTGTGGATTGACCTCATATTCGTCTTTCAACACCAGCCATCTTTTTCTTTTTTTCCTTTTTTTTTCCTAAGCCCTAGACAGCAATTCATGGGTCCCATGAATTGTTATTTGGCTATATTTGTCTACACACAAAGTGAAACTTTTCCCATAACTTATGGCAAGATTTTTAAAAAAAATTAAATGATCCTGCTGAAAACTTTTTTGATGTTACAATAAAAATGACAGCAGTGATGGGCATTTATTTTAATCCTATATGATTAAACTATCCCAGAAACTGTGACAAAAATGGAAACCATATCTAACAGCTTCTGAGATAGCTGTTATTTCATTTCAATGCAGTTTAAGTCCTATGCATGACAAAATTGTCTTACAATGCCTGCAGAAACAGCTGAAGGGACCAATCCAACACAGCTGAAATGAATACTGATGGAAATTATGAGTTTATTTAATCTTCAAAAACCTGAAGCAATTTATGTGTAAGTTCAATAGTCATTGACAATTTCAGGTGAAGCTTTAGCTTTAGTTAACACTGGTGAAACAGTCAGGACTTTATTAATATGTCAGGAGAATATTATCTGAAAGTCTAATACAACTAACTAGAAGACATACACAGATAAAACTTTATCATAATTAACTGGTTCCAGCCATTCTTTTTTTGTATTAACCCAACAACACTCCACTAATGACATAGTAGAGTAATATGGATCTGCATTCCTGGCACAATTTCATTATTACTTTTTTATTTAACTTCTTGAACAATGTAGTTATTAATTTTTATCAATGCAGATATATAGAATTTATATACTTGGTGTATACAATTTGACATGTAATTTTAGTTTAATTATTGATTTCATATTAAACATGCTCAGTAAAATAAAGGAAGTATTATTCTGAAATATGAATCCTGTATGGAAAATAAATCATTAAACATTTGAGGAGTCAGGAAGTAATTTTTTGGTTAGTTTCAAAATTGACAGAGGCATAGTAGGGCTTTTACTGTTCTCAGAATTTTCAGGTAGACCCTGGGTAGCTTCATAGTAGACGTACTAGGAAACTAAGAAAGTGGGAAGTTTCACAGTGCCACTGAGAAGTGAAAAGATCAAGAACTTGATGGATAAAATTAACATTTTAGTACTTCCACGTTGTCCAATGTAAAAGACTTACAGATGCATGGGAATGCTATTGGCATGCTGAAGATAATTGATGCCCAGAGACAGATATTACAATCCTCTTTCAAAAATATCTCTGATCTTACTGTACTTAAACGTAAGTTCCTTATTATATTAATTTAACTAAATTACAGATTTCTATGTAAAATCCATCCCATTGTCTATCTTCAGGAACATATATTAAGTTCATTTCAGAAATGTTTCAAGTGACTATTTTGATTTAGAGTATTTTATTTATGGTTTTGGAAATGTTCAGATAAAATGAAATGTGTCTAAGATCATTCACTTAATGTTGGTTTGTTACACAGGGAATAATCTTTTTGGTCACAGAGACCAAAGTAATTATTGCTTTCTCTTATAATACATATCAACACATAAAGCAAGCAATATCCTATTATAAGGAGTAACAACAGACTTTTTATAATCATATCGTTGTTATTTCTATTTTTAGACATTGTCTATAGCAAAACAAGAAGTCTATTAAGTAAATTATTTTAAGTATGTACAAGCACCAATAAGACCACAATTTATTGATGAAGACACACTTGTCATGCACACGGGAAAGTTATATTCCACATTTATTTCTGAAGTATGCCCTAATGTATATACTACTACATGAAAAGAAAACTTGTATTATTAAAAGGTTTAAAATAATCTTTTGATATGTTTGAAGACTATATATACCATCATTAGTACAAGGAATTACAAACATACATTTCTTTATATGTTTCTTGAATCCTTCGTATGATTTACATCATCCCTCCTTCCTAAATTTGAAAGCATGCCAAGTTTACATGCATGCAATCATACACACATAGAGCATGTGTGCATGCACATGTGTCTGATACACATGTAAATGAAAGTGTAGACCATGGGGTTTTAATATCTACAGGTAGCAAATATGTGCAATATCTTTTAAAGGAAAACTCAAATGAATCACTGCAAGATCTAAATGTCCACCATTTTCTAAACTTGGAAATCTTGATAGTAGCCGGCAGTTACAGAGAAGTATTACAAAGCATTAGACAGTGAAGGTGGTAGAAGACTACCCTAAACCATACATTGTGACAGCCAAGGGATCTGCAGGTGTCTGCCATGGGACTGGAAAATTGCTTTTGAAAGCAATTAACCCTTACAATGAAAACCAGAGAATTACAAGATCTCTGTCACACTACTCATCATCTTCTGCTCTCTTAAATGGTCCTTTACAACCTCCTAATAGATTTTATGGTCTGTGAAAAGCCTAAGCTCACAATGGGTTATCCAGGGTATGTGTTGTTCCTTACATGAATAATTTCTGAAATTCTGACACATTAGATGGATGGGAAAATATATGTAATATAATGCAAAGCTGTTTTCAGATTCTATAAAGTATAGATAAATAAGTGTTTTATGACAACAGATTTTTTTCTAAGACAATTTCTACACAGGTACAAAGTTGTTTTCTTTTGAAAATCTCTTCCTAAATTTTCTGCATCTTAAGCTTTAAAGCATTTATGCAGCAAGAAATATATTCAGCTAGAAATATGCCAAAGATAAGCCTTCCGATATATATGAATTCAGTTCAATTGCATATGAGTTTTATTGATAGCATAGTAATACTGGTTGAGCTGTAAAGCTACTGAGGAAACAGTACATTTATTGACTATTTATTTTGTGAGCTTCTGATGGAGTGTGAAGGATGAGTCTGATGATAAAACCACTATGTCTGGTGCTGGAAAGTAAATAGAATGAAGGAGTTTGGGCTACAAATATGCATTCAGGTAGATCAAGACTTACTGTCTAAGGTATGGGGAGGAGGTAGCATCATCTGTTTGCCAACAATTGTGTTTATATTATTCTACACCTCTTCCAGTCCTTACCACTCTGCCTACTGATTGTATTTCAGTGTAATATACACATTGTATTTTGCCTTGCTTTAACTGTAACAATATACACAGAGAAATATGGTTCTCTTTGCTTTCATCACAGCTACAAATTCACTTATAATGAAAAAACTGCCTTGTTTATTGCCTTGTCTAAACCATTATACTAATACATAAAGGCTTTATTAATGAAACTGCATTATTAAATATAAAAAAGTAAATATGAAGTTCCAGTAGTTAAATGGTACAACACCACTATATTCAGACAAAGACAAACTGAGGAATTGTTCTTGATTAGTGGCTGATTTTGAAAGGAGCAGAAGCAGAAGGAAAGGTGAGACAGGAATACCTCTTGGTTCTGCAAGAATTTAAAATAAAACAAAATAACTCAAACAAACAAACAAACAAACAAACAAACAAAAGAAAGCTCTCTGGCACTGTGAACAAGTTGTGTGGCACTACTTGCATCAATACAGATAAATTTGGATCTTTTTGCCCCTGAAATGTGTGAGTCTGAGCTATCACCCCACACAAACCACAACCAGTATGGCCAGCAGGTCTGGGAGCAGCCCAGGCTGCACCAGGCTCAGCCACACTAAGCCACAGAGGTGACAACAGGACAGCACCCCTGCCTGTGCCACAGCCCAACCTAGTTCACTAGCATGAATGTAACTTACTACTACAGAGGGCTCAATATTTACAAAAAATTACAGACAAAATTGTTCATTTTAATAATTGGAAATCACTTTTAAAATAATATAGCTTACCCTTGCATGAAGTTTTTATAAATCAATGCAACCTAAATCTGAAGATGTAGAGTATATTCACATTACATTATTTCGACCATCTAGCAAAATTATATGCTTACAATTATGCAGTGTGACTTGTTTAAAGTGCCCGAGCTGGAGATTGCATTGATTCAAACTGAGACTATTTAAAAACAAACCAGCTCAAAGACCTTGTGTATGGGTCACCTTAGAATCCTCTATACCTATTTCCTCATTCCAAGCACACACCAGTTTCTTTGCACATCAAAAGAAGTAACAGTGATTAGAATCTGACATGTTGCTATTGCTACACGTGCTTTCTTAAATGTGGTACAAGCTGTAGCTGAAAAAAATTTTACCCTGTCCTCTCCATTTTACAGCAAGGATAAACCAGATTCATCACATGCCCTCAAATTTTTATCTTAGTTTTCTTCTCGCAGTGTGGTTCATCTGAAATCATGTCTTTGGGAGTCCCTCAGGCTGCAAGTTATTTTTCATTCTCTTAAGTCTGACATTTTAGCTCTATGCAATGTACCACACCCAGTTATGTCCCTGCATGAACTAACTGACATGACCAGGCAGAATTATCAGGACAGTGACTAGTGAGCCTGGAAAGTCTAAATGCAAAACCACTGCAGATATCACCCTAATTTCCTGAGGATGTAAACAGGAGAAGTTCCAAGAAACAAAAAGCATTTTGTAAATTAAAATAGTTTTAATCACTTAATTTTGCTTTAATCAAAATTTCTTCTCCTAAATAGCAAGAAAACAACTTCTGTTGAATTACCTACTTAGCAGCAGTGGTAATAGGTTAAACAAGCATTGATTGTGTCTCCTCGATGATGAATTATTGCATACATGCTATATTTTGCAATGTTTTTTTTGTAAATCTCATTAAGTCCTAATGTTACAAAAGTACATCTTTCCAAGCTTAACTGACAATTACACTGATTATGCTGAATGATTTACAGAATGACACAATGATTTACTGAAAAAAGTGCCTTGTGTTATGTTTGACATGCATTTATCTGTGTACACTGATTATCCATACTTCTTTGTATATGAAAAAATGTAGACAGCACTGCACTGAAAAATAAAACACAGCATGTAGTTAAAATGAATAAACAAATAAATAAAACAAACTACTTCTCTCTGTTGAAACAACTCTGAAAGTGCCCTAACTGCCTCCTGAATTTTTCTTTCCAGATACACATACAAACACTCCCATGTCCCAAGATGAACAGGGAGATTTTATGCAACAACCAGAAGAGATTTGAGACACATTTTTGAAAGCACCAAAGGGAATAAAGTCTAAAAACAAAGGTTTATATTCTGCAACAGCTTTAAGGTATTGCTGACCCTTCCCACCTGCCATGTCCGTTTTAGGATGCTGCTCCCTCAGAGACCCCAGCACAAGCATTTGAGGGGCTGGGCTCTCAACCAAGTTGAGCTCAACTTTAAATCCAAACCAGATGATTAATAAACTTTATAGCTTATAAAAAGAACAATCCTAATTCCCCTTGGTTATATTTTGGCTTTGGAAATGAGTTCTTGGAAAACAGGAGGAGAAATGAAACCTATTCAAAACAGCACTGTCCCTGAAAAATTGTATGTGGAACTACATAAAGGTACTCACTTAAAAGCTAAAGTGCACAGCTAAGGACCAACCTTAGGGACACTTGGACAGCTAGAGGCAAAACTTTGCAAAGTGCCAGTAGGTATCCCTGACATTTTCAGGTTATTAGGTACCTATACAAAATCAGCCTTGTTGTGGTAATGGAAGTGTATGACACTTAAACTCCCCACTGAAGAATTTTAACCTTGATATAACCTATGAGTAGTCAGACAATTTCAGATGGTTTTAGGTCAGGGTTACGTTTCCTGGCAAGGCTTGACTTTGATGGCTAGTTTGAAGCTCTACCCTCATACTATGGAGTCAGTCTTTGTCCCACAGAAGCTGGCAGATATTAGAATTTTACTGTACATTTGTCATTGTTAAAACTATAGCATAAGCACCAAATACTCTCTGATGTCTGATTACTGTAATGAAAAAAATTGCTAATATAAAAATATATCTGTATTCTGCAATAAAGTTCTTATTTTAAAGTCTTACTTTCAGTAAGTTTGAGATACACTTTGATACTAATCCTTTATATGTGGATATATTTACTGATGCATGCAGTTAACAAAATACTGTTATTTGCACTGGACATATTAAATATAACTGGAATTTAAAGAAAACACACATCAGGTAGTCTTACAATATTGTAGTCAGTTTGAAATTTATTTATGAATCTAGTATTTGGCAGTTTGCCATGATCAACAATGGAAAGAAAAACACAGGTTCTGCTGGGTTTTTTATGTTAGACAAATATATGCAGCTGTACTTGAACTGGCTGAGGTAAGATTTTGGTTGTCATCCCCACCTTGCAGGTCACACTCCTCCTGTATCCACTTATTTTGGCCACTCACATAACGTGAATGTTTCTGGGAGGGCAGCTTATCAGGAACACCTGCTCCATAGGTCTATGTTACGTGGCCCCTGTGGCCCCATTGGCATTCACATGGTGTCCAGCTTATCAAGAGTCCACTGGGCTGGTGATTCCAGCCATCACCCTCCACCAGCTGTCCTGTTATTGCAGAGGATGTCAGCCCCTAGGTTACCAAGTAGAGACAGGCGTGACATCCTCATATATCTGTGATGAGCAGGGACTATCACCAGCTTCCTGCCCCTAGGACTGGACTGGAGTAGGAGTGATCCATAGTGTCGAAAGCACACTGTGACAAAACTCAGTGCAGCGTCCATCTTCTGGTCTTCTCCTCTTGGGTAGGTAGGGCTCCTGGAGCACTGGAGTTCCTGGCAGTCTTCCAGAAGGCACGGGACAGACAAGGCTTCTTGGGCCACAATGGGTTGCAAAGTGCCACAGTGTTGAAAGGAAGGAGTCTGCCATCATCACAGACATAAGATACAGCAAATCTTTGTGAAAGAATATGAATCCGTGTGAAATAAAGCATGCTATCAGGTGAGTGACATAAGTAATTGAAGGACATCAAAAAGACATTGTACTGTTAGCCAGAAAAATTATTCTGGCTTCTATGTTTAGACAAGAATGTTTAATCATGAAATGTATTTCTTTGGTTCATCCATTACTGATGTCAAAAATGTATGGCTGAAGTTAAACAATTCCTTATTTTATTTGACAACTTTGAATTACTTAGTTTCTCTGCTTAAGAAAATTAAGATCAAATTCATCAGCATCCACATATACATACTGTATCAATTATCCGCAGGTACTACATTGGAATCTATTTCTGTTCATAATGCCACACTAAACAGAATTAATTATGTATTGTACTTCATGCAGTTCTATTAAAAATCATCTTCATAATCTTCTATAAGTCTGTGCTTCAAGTTATTTCTGAACTTAGGAAGTTTATGAGTTTGGAACCCTTTCAGAACTCTTAATCCACATACTTATCTACATATGAATTTCAAATACTGTGAGGATCCAGATACAGCTCTTGAAGTCTTGGCTTCTGGGCTCTGAGATGTTCAAAGGAAAACAGTTGATTTGACTGCTTAGGGAAATTCTGACTTAGCAGAATTTGCAGAATATACTAGAGCACATGGAATAAAAAGAATATTTTTTAAACAATTATTTTTGAATGTTTGAATGTACTTTGTGCTGGTGTTTGAATGAATATGCCTTCCTCCAGTTTCACTGTTTGGCTTAGCACGTGACCTGCTATACAGTAATTATATATGGCAATGTATAATATATGCACAAACTCCTTTAGATGTCTAGCTTAGAACAGTCACTCATGTATGAATATCAAAAATTTCCATGATTGCCCCTAAAAACTATTATGTCTTGTTTGGGCAAAGAGATAGAAAAGCTTTTCAATGGCATTTTTCATAAAATTGCTGGTACAACATTGGTTTATATTTATCCTAGTTCTTACCTCACATAATCTCCAATCAAATTCCTTTGTGGTTAAGAATAGCATTGTAGTCATCATTTAAGAAACAACACTGAAGGTTTCCATGTCACAACATTCCTGCTTAATGGGTTGCAGAAACAATACAATACAATAAATTAATTATGAGAAGTTACTTTTGGGACTAGAACCCAAAGTTTTCTAAATAACTCCATTAGCTGGAGCCAGCAGTGTGTCTTTGTAGTATTCAATCAATGCAGACTTCCTCTCATTCTGTTTCCTCTTTTCAATCAGTATAATTGATCACACTTCCCTTTTTAACTTGACAGGCTCCTCCTTTATCTGTTGTGTATTTTGCAGCACCCCTGTAGTTCTTTTAAAGTCCAAAAGCAAATAAAATCAGAAATAATTGGAAGTATAAGTAGTTCTTTGAATATCTACATAAGTTTTATTAATATTTCAAACAGGTTAGTCTGCAAATCTTTCTTATTTGTGGTGCTTTCTTCTCCCTTGTTCTTTGTGGAGGAGACATTCAGGGTATTTCTCATTATGTTTTTGTAACTGTCATGTCTAGAAAATGCATGAATAGAATAGAATAGAATAGAATAGAATAGAATAGAATAGAATAGAATAGAATAGAATAGAATAGAATAATCTTGAGCTGAAAGAGATCCACAAGGATCATCAAAGTCTAGCTTCTGGCCCTGCACAGGACAGACCCAAGAATAACACCAAGAATGTGCCTGAGAGTGTTGTCCAAACACTTGTTGAACTCTGTCAGGCTTGGTACTGTGACCACTTCCCTGGGGAGCCTGTTGCAGCACTCAACCACCCCTGGGGGAGAACCTTCCTTCACAGAGACAGGGTTTTCCATGTTTATTTTTACCTAGGAAGATCTGGAGTCTAATTTATCAATCACCAAATATTACCTTACTCTTCTGTGCTTGCACCTAAATATGTTTCAGATACCTTTTACCTTCTTGAAGAAAACAGAATTCTGCCTTTTCTGGTCTAGCAATAGTGATGCCTCTCATATTGGTGGAGTCTACTGTGATTGCATATAACATCTCTACAGGAAAGAGCATTTATCACATTAGAAAAACAAACAGAACACACTTAATCCAGGCAAACGAATTCTATTCTTAAGATTCACATATCCTAAGACATGTTCCTTAAAATTGTCAGATGGTTGCAGGTGACAGTGCATTTTTGTCTTTTGTGAAATACTAAAAATGTAGATAGGCAACTCAGACTGAAACCCCAAGTTTTAGATGGCTGAAATTACATGCAGTCCTCTTTCACTTCTGTTGAAAGCTATAAATCCAAAGTGTACTGAAGCTAATGCACTGGCAACTGTAAAAAGTACCTACACAGCAGGGGATTAGAAAAAAAACCCCGTCAGTCACTCCATAAGGTTCAGTACAGGCTCAGGAATCCATTGAAATAGGAATTACTTGATCCAACGTCATTTAAGTCTGCAATACTTCAAACTTACATGACATTGGATCGAGTAATATTTTATATTTATGGATTCATTGAACTTGATGCAGACTTTCAATCTGTCAAAACACATGAAACCAGAGAACGAGGTTTTGGATACCTGTTTCTGGGGTGAATGCTGATTTATTAGTACTGCAAACTGCATTTCACACCACCCGGCTTTGAACTGATTTTCATTCTATGTATTGTCTTTTTTTTTTTTGTTCAGAGGTTGACCCATAGTAATTAACAGTAATTTTTGCTAGCTAGTGCACTAGCTTCATTAACTCAGCTGGAATTCATGCAATCTCTCAATTACTTAATCTGAACCTTCTCCTGTTAGCATAAATGTAAAATTAGTTTAATTAAATGGATTTGTTAAATCCAAAAAACAGAGGAGAAAGATTCCTTCAGTTTACAATTATGCAAGCATAACAGAAGTTATTTTAAAGAGATTAGTATTGAATATCTATTACACAAAAGTGCAATTCCATAGGTAATGGAAAGCTGTGGAAAAGATGAGTTCATTTTCAGGTTTAGCAAGGCCTGCAAGAGAAAGTGCATGCGGAATGAAGAACATAAGTAAAAATACCTATTACAAGTAATGTATTGAATAGGTTAAGAAATTAAAATTAGAAAAGATAAATGTTTCAAAAAAGAGTTATTAATTTAATTTTCTTGGAAAACAATACATAAGGAGTAATGATGAACATGGTAAAAACAAGTATCAGAGCAAATTACCTGGTGACTGTGTGAAGAGAAGGAGACTCACATTTCTTAGTCACTGTTCTGAATGTCAGAGTCTTCATGGTGCAGACCTATTTGCTGCTTGTCACATTTGCTGTTTGGTAGATATTGTATTAACCCAGAATTTACTTCTCCCTTTGCATTCTATTTTGGTTCAGCTACTGTTTTTCTGACTGTATTTCCTGGTATTTTTCAAACAATTCTAATTATATCCACAAATCTCTAGGTTTTTGTGGGGTTTTTTTCTGGAGTTATTGCATCTCATTCCAAAGTACTGTTTACATTGTACTCTGTTTCAGTAGCTATTTCATGCAGGCAGTTCTGATTCTTTCAAATGGTTCTGAAGCTGAATCTTCTGATCCTGCTGTCAGCTAGTGCATATGACTGTATTTCCACTGACTTTGATGGGTTATAGCAATTTTTGGCAGCTGACAGCAGCTTTTCTATATCGAAAAATACTGTTGATTTATAAGAGAATCACAAATTTCCAGTGCTTACAGAATTGAGTTATTTCTCTGAAACTAATACACTGCTCAGCAAAATAATGTTACCATTGCAAATCTTTTTATCTATTTATGAACAAGTAAGGACTATAAAATGGCTAACTATATGGTGTAGTTTTCATCTGTTTTTAATGGTACAAAGAGTACTTTCAGAGTAAGCATAACTAAGTTCTTAGACTGAATTGTTTTGTTTAGCTTTTAACAATAGAATTTGATTAAAATTATTGTCTAGCATACTTGGTAGTCTGATTTTTGCCTAATCTGTTGCAATGTATAATGATTGGCTGCACTGATAATAGCCGCTTGGTGAATGTAAGATGAGAATCAGCCATGAAAACATGTCTGTGAATTTCTTATTCTGACAGCCTCTATAACCCAGCATATTAAACATCACATGTCAATTCACACAGCAAATTGGGTCAGTTTACTTAACCATAGCTGATCCTTTCCTATTTTAAGGAAAACTTTGGTAGCCATTACTTACATTTAAAAAGGAAGCAATTAGAAAAACATGGCTGAAAAATAGTATCTAGTTTAAAAAAAAAAATGCAGAATTTCATTAGTATACTATGTCATGTTTTTGAACATATATTTGATTTGTGTGGCAAGGTAGCACAAGGGCAACAAGGCTGGTTTCTGTGAGAAGCTGCTGGAGCCTTCCTCCATTTCTGACAGAGCCAATGCCAGCTGGCTCCAAGATGGACCCACTACTGGCTAAGGCTGAACCCATCAGCAAGGGCAGTAGTAGCTCTGAGATAACAGATTTAGGAAGGGGAAAGTACTGCTGCACAACAGCTACCAGGAGAGAAGAGCGAGAATATGTGAGGGGCACAGCCTTGCAGATACCAAGGTCAGTGCAGAAAGAGTGGAAGGAGGTGGTCCAGGCACCACAGCAGAGATTTCTCTGCAGCCCATGGTGAGGCAGCTGTAGTCCATGGAGGTTCACAATGGAGCAGAGATCCACCTGCAGCCCCTGGAGGGCTGCACCCCAGAGCAGGTGGGTGCCCAAAAGAGTCTGCAACCCCATGGGAAGCCTGTGCTGGAGNACTGCATTTCACACCACCCGGCTTTGAACTGATTTTCATTCTATGTATTGTCTTTTTTTTTTTTGTTCAGAGGTTGACCCATAGTAATTAACAGTAATTTTTGCTAGCTAGCGCACTAGCTTCATTAACTCAGCTGGAATTCATGCAATCTCTCAATTACTTAATCTGAACCTTCTCCTGTTAGCATAAATGTAAAATTAGTTTAATTAAATGGATTTGTTAAATCCAAAAAACAGAGGAGAAAGATTCCTTCAGTTTACAATTATGCAAGCATAACAGAAGTTATTTTAAAGAGATTAGTATTGAATATCTATTACACAAAAGTGCAATTCCATAGGTAATGGAAAGCTGTGGAAAAGATGAGTTCATTTTCAGGTTTAGCAAGGCCTGCAAGAGAAAGTGCATGCGGAATGAAGAACATAAGTAAAAATACCTATTACAAGTAATGTATTGAATAGGTTAAGAAATTAAAATTAGAAAAGATAAATGTTTCAAAAAAGAGTTATTAATTTAATTTTCTTGGAAAACAATACATAAGGAGTAATGATGAACATGGTAAAAACAAGTATCAGAGCAAATTACCTGGTGACTGTGTGAAGAGAAGGAGACTCACATTTCTTAGTCACTGTTCTGAATGTCAGAGTCTTCATGGTGCAGACCTATTTGCTGCTTGTCACATTTGCTGTTTGGTAGATATTGTATTAACCCAGAATTTACTTCTCCCTTTGCATTCTATTTTGGTTCAGCTACTGTTTTTCTGACTGTATTTCCTGGTATTTTTCAAACAATTCTAATTATATCCACAAATCTCTAGGTTTTTGTGGGGTTTTTTTCTGGAGTTATTGCATCTCATTCCAAAGTACTGTTTACATTGTACTCTGTTTCAGTAGCTATTTCATGCAGGCAGTTCTGATTCTTTCAAATGGTTCTGAAGCTGAATCTTCTGATCCTGCTGTCAGCTAGTGCATATGACTGTATTTCCACTGACTTTGATGGGTTATAGCAATTTTTGGCAGCTGACAGCAGCTTTTCTATATCGAAAAATACTGTTGATTTATAAGAGAATCACAAATTTCCAGTGCTTACAGAATTGAGTTATTTCTCTGAAACTAATACACTGCTCAGCAAAATAATGTTACCATTGCAAATCTTTTTATCTATTTATGAACAAGTAAGGACTATAAAATGGCTAACTATATGGTGTAGTTTTCATCTGTTTTTAATGGTACAAAGAGTACTTTCAGAGTAAGCATAACTAAGTTCTTAGACTGAATTGTTTTGTTTAGCTTTTAACAATAGAATTTGATTAAAATTATTGTCTAGCATACTTGGTAGTCTGATTTTTGCCTAATCTGTTGCAATGTATAATGATTGGCTGCACTGATAATAGCCGCTTGGTGAATGTAAGATGAGAATCAGCCATGAAAACATGTCTGTGAATTTCTTATTCTGACAGCCTCTATAACCCAGCATATTAAACATCACATGTCAATTCACACAGCAAATTGGGTCAGTTTACTTAACCATAGCTGATCCTTTCCTATTTTAAGGAAAACTTTGGTAGCCATTACTTACATTTAAAAAGGAAGCAATTAGAAAAACATGGCTGAAAAATAGTATCTAGTTTAAAAAAAAAAATGCAGAATTTCATTAGTATACTATGTCATGTTTTTGAACATATATTTGATTTGTGTGGCAAGGTAGCACAAGGGCAACAAGGCTGGTTTCTGTGAGAAGCTGCTGGAGCCTTCCTCCATTTCTGACAGAGCCAATGCCAGCTGGCTCCAAGATGGACCCACTACTGGCTAAGGCTGAACCCATCAGCAAGGGCAGTAGTAGCTCTGAGATAACAGATTTAGGAAGGGGAAAGTACTGCTGCACAACAGCTACCAGGAGAGAAGAGCGAGAATATGTGAGGGGCACAGCCTTGCAGATACCAAGGTCAGTGCAGAAAGAGTGGAAGGAGGTGGTCCAGGCACCACAGCAGAGATTTCTCTGCAGCCCATGGTGAGGCAGCTGTAGTCCATGGAGGTTCACAATGGAGCAGAGATCCACCTGCAGCCCCTGGAGGGCTGCACCCCAGAGCAGGTGGGTGCCCAAAAGAGTCTGCAACCCCATGGGAAGCCTGTGCTGGAGCAGGCTCCTGGGAGGACCTATGACCCTGCGGAGAGAGGAGCCTGAACTGGAGTGGGTTTGTTGGCAGGACTTGTGTGACCCCATGGAGGACCTATGCTGGAGCAGTCTGTTCCTGAAGGACTGCACCCTGTGGGAGGAACCCATGCTGGGACAGCTCATGAAGAACTGCAGCCCGTGCAAATACCTCACGTTGGAGAAGCTTGTGGAAGATTGTCTCCCATGGAAGCGACCCCACACTGGAGTAGGGGAGGAGACACAAAAGAGACAAGATGTAATGAACTAGGCACAGTCCCTATTCCCTGTATCCCTATGTTACTGGCAAAGAAGAGATAAGGAAAATCAGGAGTGAAGCTGAGCCTGGGATGAACCTCATCCCAAGGCTCTCCTGCCAGAGGTGGGTAGAAGGTGTTTTGAAAATTTTGATTTATTTCTCATTACCGTACTCAAAATTCATTGGTAATAAATTAACCTACTTTCCCCAAGTCAAGTCTGGTTTGTGTGTGATAGTGGCAGGTGAGTGTTTTCTCCCTGTTCTTATCTTGACCCATGACACACTAGTTGCATTTTTCTCCCCCATCCAGATGAAGAGAGAAGTGATAGAATGGCTTGGTGGGCACCTGGTGTCCAGCCAGGATCAACCCACCACAGAGCATTTCTTTATTCAGAGTTGGGGTGTTTTTATTTCTAAGTTAACTTTTAAAAATTAAAATAATTAAACTGAAAAAAATTATATCTCAAAATCACAAATAGAGTTTTATGTAAGAAGTTCTACTTTTTTTTTCTAATGTTTGTTTCATAGAAAATACCAAATTTTTTTAGGTTGTAAATCCTTGTTCCTCTCCAGTACTGAACACTTTTCATAATGACCTTTCAGGTCTGTGAGCCAGTTGACAGTAAGTGATTCTGAAGCAGGTAACTCCCCTGTTTGTCAAGCAGCATTTGTTCCCTCTAATAGTACCAGTAGCCTTCAAAAGGTTCCATTCAGTGTTAGAGGTCTGTCCTCTGTAAAAGTTCATTAAATACCCTGGGCCAAAGCACTTAGTAGCAAAAAAGCCAAATTAAGGAGACAAAATATTGCAGCTGAGAAATGCTTAAGGAAATTACAGGTGTCAGCTTACCATTTTCCTGACTATGCTCTATTTCTGCATTATCCAGACCCATTTCTGCTCACAGACAACTTAATGGCAAAATTCCATGGCAGAACTGAGTCCACAGTGTTTTATACAAAGTAAACATGATCTATATTTAGACATGACCTATATTTAGACAGCCCCATAAATAACATACACCATCATGAAGTACTATAAGCACGCATATGAAGTACCAGGGTAAAAGCTGAACTGTAGTTTGCAGGCAGAGTTTCAGAGTGAACACTTGAAACATCACAGAAACATCACATCCTATTTTAAAAAATTGCTATTTTTTGTGACTGCCACAGAAATCTTTACTGGGGTCCTGATTGATGACAAGTGAAATCTGAGTCAGCAGTGCCCTGGCAGCCAGGAGGATCCATCATGTCCTGGGGGGCATCAGGCAAAACATCGCCAGCCGGTCGAGGGAGGGGATTGTCCTGCTCTGCTCTGCACTGGGGTGGCCTCACCTCAAATATTGTGTGCAGTTTTGGGCATCACAATATAAAAAAGATGTTAAATTACTAGAAAGCATCCAAAATAAAGATATGAGGACAGTGAAGGGTCTGAAGGGGAAGCCATAGGAAGAGTGGCTGAGGTCACAAAGTCTATTCAGTCTGGAGAAGAGGAGACCAAGGGAAGACCTCATTGTGGTCTTCAACATACTCATGAGAGGAAGCTGAGAGGCAGTTACCAATCTCTTCACTTTCATGACCAGTGACAGGACTTGAGGAAACAGGATGAAGTTGAATCAGAGGTTGTTTAGGTTAGATATCAGAAAAAGGTTTTTCACTCAAAGGCTGGTTGAGTACTGGAACAAATTTCCCAGAGAAGCGGTCACAGCACCAAGCTTGTCTGAGTTCAAGAAGAAATTGGACAATACTTTCAGGCACATGGTGTAATTCTTGGGGATGGTCTTCCACAGGGTCAGGAGTTGGACTCGATGTTGCAGATGAGTCCTTGACAATTCAGCATATCTATGATTCTATCATTCTGCTATATAGAATAACCTAAGTATGTTCATCTTTTTATTGCAGAGATAACACTTTTAACAAGATAGATAAGCAGAGTTATAACTTCTGAAAAGTAGTTATAATAATTTATACTCCTCTTCCCCTAGGAAAGCATCTACTATATCTGCTGGTTTCTGTAGTTAAGTAATCATTAAGTAGAGCAGGGAAGCACAGCTTGGTAGCACTCAAAGGGATAAGGTGCGGGGAATGGTTCTGCCTAGCTCCTTGCTTAGCTGGCTGCCCCTTGCACAGCTGGCTCTTCCAGCACTGGGCTTTGTACCAACTTGTGCTCTCTCTGCCACTTCTGCAGCAGTTCCTCACCTCTTTCCTTGGCTGCCTTGGTCATGGTTTGCCTTAGTTCTCTCACTCTCTTTTTAAGCCACTTCGAGGGGTGGACTCTCAGGCCGTTGTGAGTTTCCATGAGTTGTTCCAGAGATGGGGGTCCTCGCTCCACTGTCTGCTGGCACAAGCCACTCAACTCTCTGTTGAGTGATCCTGCCTGCTGGATATTCCAGGATTATTGGTATGCTTGTGCTCTGCTAGCTATGCATCACATCTTCCATTTTCCTGCCAGCTATTTGCCCCTCCTCTCCTTGCTCCAGTACCTGCTGAAACACAAATTATTTCAATTTCAGAGGATATGCAAAAACTAGTTTTGACCTTTGAGAAGAATCCTGGTTTGAAGAACAGCCTTAGTAACTGCACATTGGATGTAACAAAAGCAATAGCTTTTGCTTAGCTTGCATTAATTTTCTCTTCATTAAGCAGATTAGTTGTTGAACGGTAAGCAGTACAACTGCACTGGTGCCTTCAGGCTGAGAAGCATGCTCATTCTTTGCTAAGTTTCCATCTCATATAGTGTGACTACCATCAGGTTTGTGGTATCAGAGTCTCAAACTCTTACTGAGCACAATCTAAATTAACTCAATTCCTGGAAGTAGTGCATGTTGAGTAGTATCTCCACAATGTACGAGAGCTGTCTAAGTTCAGCCTCCCAACAAACCATTCTGTTACCAAGACATGGTCTTGAAGCTTTCCTGTGCCTCAAACAGCAATAACACGACAGTGCCTCAAAGACAGACAGCAGTGAGCTTAGACAGCAGTGAGCTTATTCACAGCTCCACGTGCTCAGCTCAGATATGGTTAAATATGTGTTTGGGACTGCATGTGTCACAAATCTTCTCCACCTTTCAATCCTCTTCTTCCCCTGAGAATGTCCTTAAGCAGAGGAATGCAAGCAAGTTTTGGCACAAATTCAGGCAGGAAAAATATCAAAAGGCAGTTGAATACTGTTTATATTTACTAGTAATACTTAAAAATAAGACCTATAATACATATACCATCCAGAATCAAAGGGTTATTTTAAGCAAAATCTCTAGTTAAATTAGTAGTGAGTTTTACCATGATGAGTGTTATAGTACAGAATTTAACAAACCCATAGTGAAAGTCTTTGGTTTAAACCTGGGAAACCGAGCCATATTCTGTTTAGATATGAGAGATTTGCCAAAGAAATGAGTTATCTAGATGTTCCTCCTTTAATTATTTTTGCCTAAAATGGGATAAAAGAACTTTTGAAACAATATTAATATAGATAAAATAGGGAGCTGGTATTTAATGACAGCTCTTTCAGGTGCCACAATACATAAGTGCACACCCCAGCACAGAAGTCTCACAATTTTATAGCTTTAACTAATTACCATATCTAGTGGATACATCCAACCCAAAAACCATTTGCCCTTGGTACCATTCTCAGAACTGCCCCACTGGAACCCCTCCAAGGGTTCTGGGCCCTCTATCTTGTTTTGACTACAATGTATCTCATAATTCTGGTCCAGGTGCATGAATCCCAAAGAACACGTCCTTGTTAAATCTCTTTCCTTGAAAAGAATGTTAAACAGAATTTCAAGAATGTGGCACAAACAGTGAGAAAGGGGTTTAGAAACTGTCAGCTGCTACCGTGTGAGAAACTATACAGCTATATTAAAATCTACAAATATATAAAAACCTTAAGGCATCATTACAATAGAAGCATTGTAAAGCAAACTACTTAAGAAAAATTGAATTTGCTGCATATTAGAAGAAAAATATTTCTGGCTAATGAACTAAACTAAAACAAATAAAAATATTTCATTGCATTTTTAGTACAAAAAATCTCACTACATGCATTTGGCTTTGACAGCTTATTTTAACTGTGTAATTTGGTATTAGCAAGATACAAAAGTTATGTATGGCCATCAGACAAATGTTTTCTCTTTCAGCTGTTAAATAAATGTCTGTCTTTTCTCTGTGTCTCTTCTAAGATCATTAAAATGGTAGGAGACATTTATCTGGCTTTAATGTGCACGGTTATATGCATTATTGCTAATTAATAGCATTAAGTATCAGAGCAGTAGACAGTGGAAAGTAAACAGAACTCTAAAATCACTAAATCAGGGAATTGAACACATCCAAGCAGAATGAAAGTAACACACTGAAGCTGTTCTTCATCAGTTGCAAATAATTTCTTTCTGTAAAACAGATATTTGAGTAGTGAGGATGCAAATTTGTAGGAGTATTTTCCAATGTAATGGTCTCAGTGGTTTACTTAGCATGCTACATTAGTAAGAAGAAAGCAATCTGACCTCTCTTCAGAGAGGTGGAACTGGCTAGAATGATCCCAGGTGGATTAGTGATAAGGAGCAACCAAAATCAGGTTCCAAGGGCTAAATCAGATGTGAAACTATAAGGCATCAATTGACATCTGTGTTTAGCAATCAAAACCAGAAGGAACCACACCTATTAGCTGTAGGGTAATATTCATAGCAATAGACATTTTACAGAAATAAGGAAAGGAAAAAAATTGAAAAGAATATTGAGTGCTGTAGAGAAGCAACCCAATGAATAGAATATAAATACTATTGAAAAGCCAATTTTCTTCTGAGTTTTTGGTCTAGATTTAAAGAATTATAACAAACATCAATCTTCAACCTCAAGCTTATAATTTTGAATATTTCATTTATACAAATGGATTTTTGCAATTTCTTCAGCTTACATATACATAAGTGCACAGTTAATGTTATGCTTTCTGAGTTTAGAAAAATAAAAACCAAAGCTCTCAAGAAAACTGTGTCTCCCCTTCTTTCAAGGTACTTCCACAAGAAGTTCTGTTAAATGTTGCTATTGTCTACAAGTGAGTGCTCAGTAAAACGTCACAGGAATTTCTAGTTCTTTTGTCACTAAACTAAAGGAATATTATCTTAAATTGATTGGGACTCTGTGCCAGATTATGGATATCAAAGAACTAGTGATACAAAATCATAATGCAACAAATATTAGAACATGTTTAATATTTGCTTTGTGAATTTTCCTTGAAAGCATTACTTTCAAAATTAATTTTGAATTCTGAGACATGTTGCAGTTCGGATGCATTACCTATTTGAAAACGTAGTCAAAATAACCTAAATCCCTTCTTACTTTTTGGCATCTTTCACTGATTTCTTTGTGCTTCAAGTTCCTCAGTTAGAATGCTTTCACAAAACAGAGCTCTGTACTCCAAGTAGCTCATCAGCTTCTCTCTTTGTTAGTATAAATTTTAAGAGCCAGTGTGTGCACTTAAAGAACTATATAATTCAAAATTAATAAAAGGCTTTAAACCAAATGCCAGATGTAATCAAAAGAACAGCCAGCTCCTTCCAGAGAACATATGCTTAGTAGTAATGGAACCAAGGCTTTGTCTCTTAGAGAACATGTCAATTTTTGATTTCTGGAGCAATGTATTCTCGAGTTAAGGCATCAGCACAACCTTTTATTTCTTGTTAATTATATATTTATCTGTGAGAACCAGTTTTCCACACAGAACATATAATTTGGATTGTTTCTATCACTCAGTGGGAGCATTTCTGTCTCTCATAAAGCATTGTTTAAGTGCACAAATTTCTGTGGCTTTCCCTGTGGACCAATGTCTATCACATAGCAGCATCTGCTAAGGAATATGCTGCAAAGCTGTCTTCATATTTTTCCTCTTTTCCCGGAGACAGATTTGTCCACTTCTGGGAAATGCATCCAATATCTCCACAATCACTGTTACACTCAAAATAAACATTTGAAAATACCATGTTGCAAACAGGCAGGCATTTTGTACAGTACCTTAACTAATATAATAGAAATGGAAACAGTACTGAATAGAACTTCTCTATTGTTTGCAAGTACAGATTTTGACAGGAAGAACCTTGAAGTACGCTTCTTTAAAGTTCTAGTACTGCTAAATACAACACTGAATGTCAAAGTATTAACAACTTAGTGGAAAGTCTTTAGCACCTAGAAAATGTCATTAACTTGTAAAATATAGAAAACCAGATTTAAAAACAAAGCAACAAACAAACAAAACCCCTAACAATGGAATTAAACTAATCTGGTTCCTTGACATGTTTGAGGGGGTTTTTCATATTTAGCATCCCTCAACACAGTCAAAGTAGTGAAAGTCACCCTTTCATCTTCCTTAAAGATAGCTGGTAACTCATTTCTGGAATGTTCAGTATAGAATTACTCCTCAGAACTCATTCCCTTTCTCCTGTGCACCAGTTGTTTAATTCCAGTGTCCTCAGGGGAGATTTTTGTGGTACACACACCTTTATTGAAGTAAAGAGAATTCTGATTTCAGCCTGCTTGCTATTACAAGACAGATTTGTTTGCTATTGTTTTTGAACTTCAAATAAACACTTCACACACTGAGAATTCATCGTAGACAGGAAAAAAACCCGGTTCGTTTGTGTTTGGCATTTACAAGAAACACTTCCGAATTTTTTAAAATTTCAGTCATCTACAGAATTATTAAAGTGGTTAAATGAGCTTGCATGCAATATAGGAGAGCTAATTATTTTATTGGGATATCTACTACTTTAATTAATAAGCTAATGAATGTATATATGCATTGTTTCCCAGCACATCCACTTTCTTTGTGGACATTAGGGGAAGAAAAAAGCCATGAGCTACAATATTCTCAAATCAGGCTGTATTTGGCACTGTTATTTAGCACCTTAACACCTCATGAGCTGGGAATTAATGAAAAATAACTGTTAATACTCAAAGAACTATAACCATTTATTTCCTAAATATATGTTATATGTTTAAGCTTATATTCTTAATACAGCATTGAGCTCTGTCTTTTTTGATTATAGCCCAGTTATATCTCAATAGATGTATAAGGAGTAACTAAAAGCCTAAGAGCCAGCTATCTAAAGACCAAAGCTTAGTCTGTGATTTAGGGAGACTGTGCTTCTTTCCTATGATCCTTTCAAGGCCAAAGTCCATATGATGATTGCTACTATAATGTTCTTGACTGAGAGAACTGATTCAACCAAAGCAGATTGAAATTGAAAGAGTTTGGTGATTACCTACATCACAAGAGTTCTGGATAAAATGTGGTCTGTGTGGTCTACTGAGTCAAACTGGAGTTAAAGTGGAAAGCACAAAATGTTAAAAAGAGGGAAGAAAAATTATATGACACTCATTGACAATACCCTGTAGTTTTGGTGCCTTGAGATTTTTATATATTTGTAGATTTTAATAGAGCTGTATAGTTTCTCACACTTAAGGTAGCAGTTGACAGTTTCTCACTGTTTGTGCCACATTCTTGAAATTCTGTTTGACGTGCTTTCCAAGGAAAGAGAATTAACAAGGACATCTTGTTTGGGACACATGCACCGGGACCGAAATTATAAGACACACTGTAGTCAAAGTGAAATAGAAGGTCCAGAAACCTTGGAGGGGTTCCAAAGAAGGCATGTGATGTGAGGGTGATGATGGTGAGGAAGTAGGGAGGTCTTGAGATCTCTGACTCAGTTCCAGGAAGGTGTGCCAAGGGGCAGACCTGAGGGAGGTTCTGGGGATGGACGATTCTTGGGATGGATGTATCCATTAGATACAATAATTAATTAGTGTTATAAATTTGTAAGAACCCTATACTGGGTGTGCACCTATGTATTTTGTGGCACCTGAAGGCACTTTCATTAAAGACCAGGTCTATTTTATCTATAATAATATTGTCTGGAAAGTTCTTTTCTCTAATTTTTTCTCTCTTTTCTCTCAGTTTGACACCATATTTATGAAAGAAATTAGAACAAATGATGAAAATAAGACAAGTTAATACCCAGAGAAAAAAACCCAACATGCAGCAGAGGATATGCAGAACTAAATTATGCCAAATTAATCTGTGAGATAACTGGGTTTTTTTTAAAACAGAAGAAATTCAATGAGTCCCTTCTGTCTTAAATAAACCATGGGAAAAAGATTGCATTATTTTTTAAATCTTAAATGTACATTGTATTGTAAAAATCACACACTAATTAAGAAACTACCTTAAGAGGTGACTCCAAGTAGTGCTGAAAGAAGAATTTTCTTGGTAGATTAAATGTTAAGAGAATGTACCTTAAATTTACAAGTCCCATTGAGTATGATGTCTTGAGTTTCCATGATTTAGGTAATCTTCCTTGAGAAAGCTTTTCAAACACAACAAGACAGCTTTTGCAATAAAAACATCTTGTACATGCTACTCACTAAACCTGAAAAACTAGTAGTACAAGGATAGCAAATCAGTAAGACTAAACATGCAATCCTAATATAACAAGAGCATATTTTGTAAAAGAGACAAGCTCAAATATTAATACAGAGCTGACACAGATAACAGAATAACAAACCAGTTTGCAATGGGAGATGTAGGCCAAATCTGGTAGCATAGAAAATCAAAATCAATTACAATACATCCATTACTATTTATAATGACCAGTTCTAAACAATAAAAAGTTGAAAATTTTTCATTTGTGATGGAACAAAACACTCTCTGTCCTCTCTAGAATGGTTGGAAGAAGAAATTGTTATGTTTATACACTGTACACCACAGTTATAGTAAAATTGAAACATAATAAATGCAAAATGAAAACAAAAAAGTCTGAAAACCTTGTTATTTTACCTGTTTCATGTACACTAATAGCAGTAATCCATTTTAAGGCTGCATAAAGCTTAATAATTTAGGACTATCTATCTACAGCATATAAACATTCTACAGGGATCCTGCTGGACACTGTAGAAAGGAAATTCATGCAGTCAAAGCACAGTTTGAGCTGAGGCTGGCCAGTACTGTGGGGGACAGTAAAAAGGGCTTTTAAAAACATGTTAATAACAAAAGACAGCCAAGAAATAACACTGACCCTTTAGCTGGTGAGGAAAGTCCCCACACAAAAAAGGACATAGCTGTTTACTGCTTTCTCTGCTTCACTCTTCAGTGCCAGTCTGAGCTAGAGAAATAGGAGAATGACAAACTCACAGTCAATCCAAACCTATGTGGGGTTTGCTGCTCCAGCTGAATCCCTGTAAGTCTATGGGACTTGATGGGGTTCATCCAAGAGCTGGCTGATGTCATCACAAGACCTCTCTCAAGATTTTTGAATGATCTTGGGAATTTAGAGAGGTCCCAGTGGACTGGAAGCTGGCAACTATCTCAAGAAGGGCAAGAAGCATGACATATGTAACCACAGGTCTATCAGTCTCACTTCAGTGATTAGTAAAATTATGAAGAAGATTATGCTGAGATTTACTGAAAAACACCTGAAGGACAATGCAATCATCGGTCACAGCCAGCACAGCTTCATGAGAGGAAAGTCCTGCTTGTCAAATTTAATTTCCTTCTATAAGAAGGTAACCCACCTAGTTGATCAATGGAAGCCAGTAGTAATCTTTTTGGATTTCAGTAAAGCTTTCAATACTGTCTCTCCCAGGATCCTTCTGGACAAAATGTCCAGCACACACAGCTGGATAAACACATCATGTGGTGGATGAGCAATTGGCTCAGGGTCGAGCACAGAGGGTAATAGTGAATGGGGTGACATCAAACTGGTGACCTGTCACTAGTGGGGTTCCACAGGGGTCCATCTTGGGCCCTGAGCTCTTCAATGATTTGGTCACAGCACTAGAAGGAATGATAAGTAAGTTTGCAGAGGACATTTAAATTATGAAGACCTGTTGACCCACTTAAAGGCAAGGAGGCCCTGCAGAGAGACCTTGACAAATTAGAGACCTGGGCAATCACCAACCATATGAAATTCAACAAGAGAAATTGCCAGATTCTGCACCTAGGATGGGACAACCTTGGATATTTGCACAAACTGGGGAATGAGATGCTGGAGAGCAGCACTCCAGAAAGGGACCTGGGGGTCCTGGTCGATGGCAAGTTGAATCTGAGTCAGCAGTGCCCTGGCAGCCAGGAGGGCCAACCATGTCCTGGGGGGCATCAGGCAAAGCATCACCAGCCGGTCAAAGGAAGGGATTGTCCCACTCTGCTCTGCACTGGGACAGCCTCACCTTGAATATTGTGTGCACTTCTGGGCACCACAATATAAGAAAGATATTAAGCCATTAGACAGTGTCCAAAGTAGACCGTGAAGATGGTGAAGGGCCTTAAGTGGCCATCATATGAAGAGTGACTGAGGTTACTTGGTCCATTCAGCCTGGAGGAGACTGATGGAAGACCTCAGTCTACAGCTTCTTCATGAGGGGAAGTGGAGGGGCGGACACTGATCTTTTCTCTGTGGTGACCAATGATATGATACAAGGGAATGGCCTGAAGTTGTGTCAGGGGAGGTTTAGGTTGGATATTAGGAAAAGGTTCTTCACCCAGAGGGTGGTTGGGCACTGGAACAGGCTCTCCCGGGAAGTGGCCACAGCACCAAGCCTGACAGAGTTCAAGAAGTGTTTGGACTACACTCTAAGGCTCATGGTGATTTTTGGCGTGGTCTTGTGCATGGTCAGGAGGTGGACTCAGTCATTCTTCTGGGGCTCTTCCAACCCAAGATATTCCAGAATTCTGCTAATGTGCATCTTATTCTAGACATATTCCTTTTCACATGCTGTGACAAGCAAAGCAGATTTGTGTGTTTCAATATTGACTTTTAACTATCAAAACAGAATTGATTTGAAAGTGAAGTCTTTCTGTCAATGAGTCAGTGTTGTCCTTGGCCAAATGGCTTAGCAGAAATGAATGGGACTTTGAATTCTTTAATAAATAAACATTTAACCCACTGTTAAACAGATTTACATCACCTTCAGGAAGACCTTGGAAAAAATTCTGCTTCTGTTAGTTATCTCTTCAAGAATTACTATAATTTGCCCCTGTCTGTATAGCATGTACCTTCCAGTCACAGCATGTCTCATCATTCTATTTGAGGAAGTTATAGAGCTAAGATGTATATAAACACATTATAAAAAGTGTAGTAAAAGTGTGCAGAGCTGTGAACAAGTTTTAAAACAAGAAAAATAAAAAGTAAAACCCACAAAAACTCCAGAAAAAAACCCACCTAACATACAAATTGTTCCAATTTACCACTCCTTTCTTCATTATTTTCCTGGGGTTCCATTCATTTTATAAATAACATGTCTGTATAAAAACCAATAATCAAGAATTGGTCAGTAAAATTCTGAAACCTCATCACTGGAGAATATTAAGCCCTGAAATACTTTAGGATACACTTAACCCTTTTATTGTGAAGGACCACTATTTAAAAAAATAAAAAAAAACGGGTTCTAATAACTATAAGAAGACACGACAGCAGCAACAACAAAGAATGAAAATCAAAGCAGAAGGATCTTTTTGAGGGCTGAATATTTTCAAGGTACCAATCAAAATATAAATGGAAAGAATCAGTGTCAGTATGCAATAACTGTTTGTTACCAAGGTAAATGGAATAAAAAATCACATGAGATGATCACTCTGAAACTGACAGGACTACTCACGATAAGAAGACTGCAATGTGATCCTTCAGCTGTTAAGGAATGCTTTGCTTACAATTTTATGTAAAGCTATTACATTTCATTGCACCATATGGCAGTAAGACGGAGTACAACATATGGAAATCCAGTCAGGCAAAGAGAAACATTGAGGAAGGAATAGTAAGTGTAACATTGCACCGTGAATACCTACTTGTAATGAATCATTATGAGTCACTTGCTGTCCATGCCAACTAGTACACAGGTAGGTTAGCGCTGCTTTTACATTAGATGGATTTTTTTGTACATCTGTCAAGTCCCAGTTTCTTGTGGTACTCAGCTCAGGCCATTCATTATCACTGCTCTGAAGAAACTGATGGAAAGTTGTTTCTTTGGGGTATTTTATCTTCCTTTTCTCCTGTCCCATCTTTTCTCTTTGCTCTCTCCCTCTTCCCCTCCACTGGTAGCAGCTGCCTTTCCTGCACTACTCTTTCACTTAGTCTCTACCCCCACATCCAAAAAGATTTTGATATTTGAGGCATTTGAAGCAGACATATTTTCATGAATGTCTTGTACTTTTGATAATATAGTATATAGTTTAAAGTTTTACTTTAAAGAATTTCATCTTTCAAAGTGAACTGGTTAGATATTTTTCAGGTCTTCCCTACTCAGTCACTGTAAAAATAAACTGGAGTTTGAAATTACAGCATTTAAAATTATAGCACTAAGAATGTTTACTAATTTACTATATTGCATATAATATGCAATAAGTATTTGCTTACAGTTCTTGCAGCTATCCTTATTGTAACAGAACACCATACAGCTGCAAACACCCAGTTAGCAGGCCCCTCTATAAGGTAAAAGTTCTTTTACTGTGCAGCAGCATTCTCTGTTGAAGGCAGTGTAATGAACAAATACATTATTTCTATTATGATAGCATTCAAAAGCCGTAAGTCCATCCACAGACAACAAAGCTACAGCTCCTGGTGAAGAATTTAATCGTACTCACTCACACGAAGGAAGAAATATGGAAAAATTGCATAACACATTAGCAAAGTTTCAGTAGAGTCAAATAGAATGTATTTGCCCAATTCTCAAAATCATTAAGATTATAATGAGAAAATAAAGAAAAATAGGAAGTATTAGGGAGTAAGGAAGAATATGTTGAAAAAGGAACAAGTCTGATAAATTGAACTCAGAAAATTTTAGCATAAAGTAATCAGATGGTATATGTCCTAGTAAATCAAGAAAATGGACTACTGCACTTATTCTGGCACTTAAAAATATGTCCCTGATTCATTTGAACACGCAAACATTTGAGCAGCAGAATCATCCCATAATGACTGATAAAATAGAGCAACCTCAGTGATAGAAAGAGGGCAGGAAGGAAGAGACTGAGTGAGGGAGAGAAGAGAGGGAGTGGAGAAGGGGAAGGAAGAAAGGATGGGAGGAACTGACAACAGGAGGGAGGGAGACAAGGAGGGAGGGAGGGAGGGAAACAGATAGCCTGTTAGGGATCATTGGTCCTGATAAATACTCCTTTCAGCTTTGTCTCCTTTAAAAGCAAAACATGTACATGGGACAACCCCTGACCAGACTTTTTAGCCATAAAACTATCAATAGGTGACAAAGTCCATATTTTTCCTGTGTAAGATTTACAGGAACAAGATTTCAAAGCCTATTTCAACAGCCCAACCTATTCATTTTTACAGTTTGGAAATTAGCCAGTTCCTAAGATTGAGCACTATATGTAGGAATTACCTCACCCATGCTGACAAGCAGCCAGCACTATTGGTAAGAAGCCACTTCATGACTACAAAATATTTTCTAAGATGGGGAAGGAGAATAATTTTAAATCTGAAACAAGCAATTCCTTTCCTATATTGGCAGAACATAGGTACCTTAGTCTGAATTTAGGCCTGACATTTGTGGCTTGAAAGGAGAAACTAATTGTTGTTGCCAGCTTCATATTAAAGAAATTAGGGGGAAAATATCCAGGATTTATCAATGTTTTGTACTCTTCTGGTTTTCCATAAGCATTCTGAGAGTTCTTTTTCAGGATCAGGGGAAAATATGAACACACAGCAGCCACCAGCATGATTGCTACACATGTATACATAGGAAAGCTCATTTTGAACAGAGGAAGCAAGAACACTTATAGCAAGAATACTTACAGCAAGAACCTTAAGACATCTCAAATTGTGAAATAAGAACTGGAGATTCATGATTACTTTTTATTGCTCCATCTTCAGACTCCTCATCTTTTATTTCTTTTAGTGTACAAATTAATTAGAACAAAAGTAGTCCAGTTATGTCATCTCAGGCTACAAGTACAATTCCCATGTCAATAAAAAGGTTTGAGTTTCTAACTGACAATTATTAAAAAAAGAAAAAAAAAGAAATTAGTGGAGTATTAGTAATTAGGGAATGGGAAGAAGTGAGACAGCTACAGCCCAAGAGAATGTTTGTTTGCTCTCAGATCTCTGATGACTTGAATTAGAGTCTGGAGGTACCCTCCAAAGAGTGATTGCTCCGGCCTGTCTGAAGCTGGTGTGTGAGCTTTGCCTGGCTGGGTTCTGGCCAACCATCTGTCAACGGAGCTTGCCTTGTTTAGCCTAGCAAAACAAAAGCTGAAAGGGATACAGGCATTCTCTATGAACACTGGGGATAAACACGGGAAAAGAACATGAACTATTTAATCTAAGGGATGATGTTGGCACAAAAACAAGTAGAAACAAACTGTCCATGAATAAATTTCGGTTGGAATTTAGATGGCCTCCAGATACCATTGCGGAATAGCGTTATCGTCACTGTAATTGGTGTTAGACAGCTTCAGGATTTTCAAACTTGGAGTTTTCTCGTTTATGATGAGAATTTTGTTACCCTGTTTCCAAAATCTAAGTAAAATTATGCCTGCTCTGTACCAAAATATTCACCACTGATCACTGCTCCCATTCATACTGCCACAAAACACTTGTCTTTGCAAAGACATGAATATTAGTTTCATAAGACCATTAACTGTATGCATTTCTGAACAGACAGCTTTGAACTTCTTATAATCTCTTTTTTTAGCATGAATTCTGGGGAACAGCTGAGGCAAACTAAAATGACTTTGGCTGCAAGTATTACATAAATGGCATTGCAGTTCTCCTTGCATAATTGGTGATGCCGTCATAACCTTTAATGCACACCCTGTGGTGCTTTAGAGGAGCTTCTATGCCAAGAAACATGCAGTGTGATCCAAAATCATGACTATGAGGGACTAGAGGGAAGATATACATCCCATTAATTTTTTAGGTAAATCCTGGCTCAACTATATGAAACTGTGATCTAACACAACAGGTAAATTTGTCCTTGAATAAATCTGCAATTAAGGTAAAACTCCAGCACTCTCTCCACAGAAGCTGGCTTTGGCAAGTCTGGTACACTTACATTGCAGAACTGAATGCAGCTAGTAGTTTTGAGCTGTGGCAATGATGTTGCTGTGGTAAAGGTTGATGCTGTTTTTAAGATTTAACAAGGATTTGAGATCCCTTGAGTTAATTTTTTTTGCTTCAGCATTAATTAATATTGAATTATAGTATCTGTATTATTTGTATGATATTTGTATTCATGTTACCTTCTGTACTTCTCCAGACCTTTCTCTTGCTCTGTAGTGTTGGTGTTGAAGACAGAAACTCAGTAAGCAGATAACCGCACAAAATCACTGGCAAAAATCAGAGGATGAGACCAACACATAATCTTAAGAAATCTTCTTACTAATTCAGCAGCCTTATGTCCATATTTTACTTTTACTGTGCATATTTGTTATATTTCTATAACAGATATGTAAAAGAACAATTGGCTTAGTGTTACAGGGAGTTTTAACCTATCAACACCAAATCTTAATTTCCTAATCTGTTTTATAGTATACCTGCACTTACTCTACATTATGCCACCTATGTTAGAAGGGCAAAAAGCAAGACCACATTACTTTTTTTCAAGGAAATATAAATTGGGATTTTTAAAGAGTCATTTTAGTATATCCCTTTACATGCTCCTCACCAAAAATACCCAGTTTCTTTAAAATTCAGGAATTCAAGCAGCATGCATTCAAACACAACAATCACATCTCTTAAAGTAGCATAAAATGGTTTTCCACACACAAGATGATCAGTGTCTTAGGGGAAAACATAGGCATTACTGGGTAGTTTGGAATCTCTACTTTCAGTTACCAGACTCATTGAGAAGCTACTCTGGATGTGCTTTCCTCATCTTGGAGAAAATGATAACAGATGCGACCTAAATCTTGCCTGATCTTGGCACAGGGCTAGAAGAGGAGGAAGTTAGTTTTACAATAAGTGGTGAAAGTCTGCAACAGTTGAAATAGTTGGGGTGCTCTGATATATCCAAATAAAGTATATTTGTATTTAGAGAGGGACTGAGCAAATCAGATGTACATAATTAATAATTATTTGTTGTTTCTGCATCTTTTTCTTCAGAAATAATTTTCATGCACGAGTTTCACATAAAAAAACTTTTTCATATATTTTTTATTATTTACTCAATAAGGAGGCACGGAAGACCAGAAGGCTTGCAGGTTTCATGAAATTAAAAAATAAGGGTTCTTCATTTATTTAAACACTGTTTTCCACCTATCCCTTGCAATTTCTAGTTCTGATCCTGAAAAAGGCATTTTCATAGAAAAACTTTGCAGCTGACTAAATTTCTTCTCTTACCTTACTTATTGTGACAGTTGTCATGTACACATAGCACTGTTCTTGAAGGAGACAGCAGACACCAGTTTGGTACTGATGAAGACAGCACCAATTGTAGAGACAAAATGATAGCCAGCATTTCCTGCAATGACCTTGCCTCTTACTGGATATCTGTAATAGCTCATCAGAACTTCAGTTTAAGCCAGTGTTTCACTTCAGTTATCAAAATCAGATATATTCTAGAAAATTCTCCATCTGCTGTATTACTACTCATTACTTTTTCAGGAAGGCAAAAGTTACATTGCTGACAGCAGTAAGACTCCAGTTAGAACTACTAGAAAAAAGGAAGAGTCAGAGTTTGACCAAAACACTTCAGATATGAATAACTCAATACAGCGTTACTGTTTCTTATCACACAAGACATTTGCTGTTGACCTTCACCAGTGAGTCCCAAAAATGGTCCAATTAGGCACTGAACCTCATAAGAGCTAAAACATTTGGAAGCTGGGTTCAGTGATGTCTTCATACTTAAAAAGAAGTGAACCTGAATTTACCTATAATTTTTTTATTTGGAAGTGCAGTGGAAATGACTTTTTGTTGTGTTAATTAACATGCAGCTATTTGAACTCATTATTAAAATTTAAAATATCAGATAGAAAACAGATGCTTAATGGAGCTAAAGGTGTTCTGTGTTGTCAGTTGAAAATACCTGACATTTGAAACTGACTGATGAAAAGGTCAAAATAATCTTTAGCACTGTTATGTGAATCCCACTTTTACCTATGTGTGGATCACACAAAGATGCTCTCATTTTCCATAGTGGTGAGATGATGCTGACAGTCCAAGCTCTGGCGAACATGCTCATTGCTAACGAATACTAATTTTTTTTGTTTGTTTGCACAGTTGGAATGAAAAAAATGCAGACAGTGCCTAAAATGTAGTAAAAGGCTTTACTTTTTGTCCAGAAATTCAGTATTATAAAGTAATTCAGACACAGCAGTGAGGACATGTGACTCTGACTAAAGGTTTGCCAATGCCTCTGTCAGGATCTTGGGGTGACCAGGACTCCCCAAAACCTCCCCATAGCCCAAGACTCAGTACAAGCTCCCCTGGGTTCCCTTGACCCTGCGCTCAGTCCCAGGACCCCATGTCAGCCTCCCAGGGCCATCAGACCATCCCCCAGTGATTCTGCAGCACAGCTGGTCTCTAGCTTCATACAGCCCTGCAGTCCCAGTCAGCCAGACTCACCGGGAGCCCATGTCCCAGCCTGCCCTCAGTCCATTGCCACACCCGTGGCCTTGCCCAGCCAACCTGGGGCTGTGTCTGCCCCATATCTGATGTGGCTGGACCTTGAACCTGACCTGACACCATGATGTGGGCCACAGCTGCACCTGGCCAAGATCCCTGTGTCTGCCCCAGTCCCTTCCCAGCTGTGGGGCTGAGCCCTGGCTCCAGGGCCCTGCCCATACAGCACAGGAATTCCTGTGCCCCCTGCTCCTTGGCAGCTGTCCTCTCCCTAACCCAAATTGTGTAGGAATACTAGGAAAATTTACCATGTGGCAGGTCTTGTATTTTAAACAGAGGCGATATTTTATATAGTCATTAAATAGTTAAGATAGTTTTCATTCCGCGTTCCATTTAGTCCATATGTACAAGCTATATACACGCAAGAAACTGGAAGGGACAAATGGTGTTGCTCAGCAACCAGAAACTGGCAAAAGCTCAAACACTTCACGTTTTCAGCAGACAATGGCTCTCTGAGCTCACAATCAATAGCATTTGATGCAAAGGAAATGCCCAGTTTATCACACTTGCCATCTAATAACACCTCCAGTGTATTTGTGGCTGGCATACAAAAAAAAACCATGTCTGAACTCCAGCTGTTTGAATAATGTATTGAAAAATTCACCCTTTTTTTGCCTGAAAGCCAGATACAACAAATGTGTTTGTTATTTGTAGCAATTCAGTGAATAATTTATGGAAACAAATGTCACTCTATAGGTTATTCAAGAGATTCAGTTTAACTATTCATGAGCCAGGTTGTTCAAAGACGATCCAAGTCCATCATAAAATCTGAATTATGCCTCTTCTTTTGTTCCAACAGCCTCTTCCTTTATGGTTCTTTATATATCATATATTGGTTTTATGCATACACAAATGAGTATCACATTTTTTTTCTTCTGCTACAGCTATTCCTTTTCCTGTTTCTTCATTTCCCTTCAGTCTTTTTGTTCTTCAAGTTCTCTTTTGGTCTTTTACTAATTTCTCCTCTCCCATTAGGGACTACAATTATCTGCTTAGAAGATGAATTTGTGTTATCCCACCCCAATACGCAGCAGTTTGCTCCTTTGAGGCAGTGAGTTTCTCTCTTGACACTTGGTAGAAGCATGGATGGACCCACAAGCTGCTGCAAAGCAGTGCAGAAGCAGCCCCACAGACAAGCTCCATGGAGCCAGGTAAAGTGTTGATGCTGGTGCTGGGATACAGCACAGAGAGATGCCTTAAAGAATCTGAATTAATGTCCTTCATTTTACAAATAAAAACTTAGGCATCATCTGCTTAATGCTTGTCATTGAGCTATTACCCCACTGTCTGTCCTGACTCAGACACCTGTCTTAAAGCAAGAGAACTCTGTCTCTAGCATTACCTATTTTCTTTATGGGATATAGATGGATCCTAAACAATTAACTTAGACTAGGTGCCTAAACTTAAAGTTGGATGACATTCATTCCCTCCAATTTTCAGAATAGTACCAACAGTCCACAGGATATATTTTTTTCCTTCATATCTCACATTAGTACTGGAACAAAAGCATACATTTTAGGGGGAAAAAAACAAACTTGAATTCAAAATATTTATTAGCAATTAATCAGAATTGCAAGTATTGAAAAACATATTAGTTATAAGAATTCTTTGAGGAATCCTCCTGGAAACTTACAGTGGTGGAGAATGAGCTTTTATAAAATGTTCCAATGGTTAAATGTTACCTTCCTCATCTTATCTGAGATATGCTGAGATTTCCAAGATATGTTTATGTATAAATGTATTGATATATGTTTAATTTCATTCCAGAATAGTGGAAACAGTTATGTCAATTAAAGAAGAAACACACAAGAGTAATAGAAGCTTGGCCTTATATTAGGATATAGGATTAGGATATAGGATATATTAGGATTATATTTTAATGTTGTGTGTAGAATTGTCCTGACAAACATGTTAATGTTCAAAAGCCCCCTGGTTCCTTTTATCTCTAAAAACATATAAGATTTCCATGCCATTCAACTTTTGGTTATTAAATTATCAATACTAGTGATATTATTATCTTCTTTAAAAGAAATATATATGTTCATATATGAAATACATTTTGGTTTGTGGATAAACAGATTGCCTAAGGCAAAAGAATATATTTTAAGTTAGCATTTCTCATGACTTCATTCTTTCTAAGGTTGAACTAAATCTTATTTCCTTGCTTTTATAATAACAAAACTCACATTCATATGAAGACTAGAAGAACTTTTTTCCTTTCACTGAAAAAAAACTATATCTGTCTTTAAAAATGTCATTGTGTGCTACATGTGTCTTGAGATTTTCATCCTATATCACTGAAGATATGACCTCAAAGAGGCTAGGTCAAAAAACAGCTATAAAAAGAACCCTTTGTGGTGATTTTTATTTGTTTTCTAGAATGTGTGCCCTTGTGGGTTTTAAAGTCTTATCTTCAAGTTTTATCTACTTCTATAAAGACAGAATGCTTAATAAAGTAGACAGACAAAACTTGCATCTGAAACTTTTACCTACAGAAATTCAGGAGATGGTTCTGGAAAAACAATGTGATTTTGAAAGGCATGATTTAGGGAAAGCACTCAAACTTGTCCTTCAAGTAATTCTGGCTTTACTTTTCAATGACGGAGTTAAAGTTGAACATGATTTGAATCAGAATCAACAACTCTGAATTAAGGCAAAGAGAAGTTGAAGAAGAACCAGAACCTTACAAAGCAAAATGCTGACCTTTTGAAAGTGACACAAAACACTTATTCATATTAATTTATTTTGCTTTTGCACTTGGTGTATTATTTATTAATTTATTAATAACCTATCTTTTAATGAAAAATTAATTGAATGGTTTTATTTTTGCACTATTGTTCCTGTATTGTATCTGCTAATACTACCATTTGTATTCTAATATGAAATGCTATTTTTATGGACTGAATGAGAATACCTTTTAATATTTCTTTAGTTTTCAGCAGTTATTTTTAAGACTCAGAAATCAAAATGATACCTTTTATTGTATTGGTTTATGTCTTCTTAACTACTTCATTTTTACAGCACTCAGTTAACATGTGAGCAGTTCAAGTTAAAGGCTCTTTCTAACGGTATCTTTGTGAACAATAGCAGTGAAATATAACAGTAATATCATCACTTAGTGAAAAAAAAAGCAGGAAAAAAGGTTCAGATTCAATAAAAGATTAGATACATTAAACAGACATTATGTTATGTACTATAATAAGAATTCTTTGATGTTTGATAATAAATTATAAGACTCTTTGAATTAAACACTTTGCTTATAGGGTTGCTGGGATGAGTTGGACACTTGAGAGGACTGATGTAAACTTGCCAGCACAGTGACCTGACAGCTTCCCAGACAAACTGGGAAGCAGAAGGCACAGACCCCAGCACAGCAACCAGAAAACAGAGGTGTGCCCTGTGGCTAATGTGAGAGACTGAAATTGGTTTAATGGCTTAAATATTGCTAAAAGCAATGAAAGACTTTTGTCCCCTGGAGCAAACTGTGCAAAGGAGCAACTGCTCACCAAAGCCAGGCCTTCCCTGAACATGACTACTAATTTGGACTGTAATGGGAACTTGAGGTAAGACAAAGGTGGTAATATTATCCCAGGAGAAGAATATATCACAAGGGCAAGAGACTGGAATGCTAATGGTTCAGACAGTCCAGGTGCAACCTGAGGATGTGCAAAGTAACCCCTCAGGTGCTGAGCGCCTGCACATCCAATGCCTGGCTAGAGCTGGGTGTTAGACAAGATAAGCAGAGAGGCAAATCCTGTAGTGTTTCTTTCTGCTTAAACAAATGACTCAGCTGTGATAATTTCCCTTTGGGGAAGCAGGGACACAATTCGCACATAGCCTGAAGATATTCATCTTTGCTCATAGACCATAATGGGCTCAACTGCACTGACAAAGCAGGCAGTTGTAATGTTTTAGAAGATGTCAAAGAGCATGAAGCTGTCATGAAATGTCCCGTGATCCAGTGCTACATCATCCATTGTAAAACTTCTCACCCCAGGAAAGGTATCTGGGAAATTCCCACCTAGCCTAAGCATAATAAAAGCCACATGAACTCTTCTTCATTCACCACTCTGGGCTTCCCTTGACATATCCAGACTGCAATCATCAGCTCAACAAGACCGGGGCTCTCACCACCAAGATCAAAAGCAGAGAATCATCAGAAAAACATTGGAATCCACAGAGTGGTGCTATTTTTTCTATGTAATGTGTCTCTCTGTTGCTCTCTCCTCTCCCCATTCTCTCTTTTTCTTGTTTTTTTTTTCTCTTTTCCTCCCATGTACTGTTAAATAAAATCTTTGTTATTGACTTTGGCATATGGTCTCATTTGCACCCTAATTTGGGCAGAGGCATCTCTCTCATAATTTTAAAGAACCAGATCTTAACAGCTAGTCCTCCTCTCAGAAATGCTGCTGCCATATATGCAAAATCTTTTTAATGCAAAGAGCAGTGACTCATATAAGTAGGATTAAAAGCTTGATTACTCATTCACATGGGAACACCCAAACCACCATGCTTCATCCAGGTCCTGCTGTCCATTCACTGTTAAGAATAAGTTAATCACTGCAGGATGCACAGATTCAACAGAAAAACTAGAGGGTTTTTGCTCCCATCCTCTAAACAAGGTGCTAAATAACTTGCACAGAATGTATCTTAGTCTAGATTTGAATAAATTTGAGAGGAAGAGGATTAACCCAAGATGGTAACTAATATCCAGTGCTCTAACCATTCATTTACTATGTAGAAAAGGTGTTGTGTAGGTAATGCTGTAAAATGTGGGGTTCATCATGGCTGATTTCTAAATGCTACTAGCTGTACTGGTTTGTAAGGCAGTGAAAAACTGTAACATTAAATTTGTTCTAAGAAAGAAACAGATCTGGGATGTCCAATATCTGCTTACAAAGTTTCCTGTGGCCAAGAAAAGACAGCAATTACTTGCACAATCAATAAGGAAAGATAAATGAGAGTTAAGATTTGGGTTGGTGCCCAACATTGTAGGTGCAAAGTGGCTCTGATTTTGCTGCTTCCCTGATGATACAAGATATCAATGGCTTATTAAAGAAGTTGATCTTGTTGATTACCAAAGTAACATACCCATGTTAATGAACCGGCGGTACCCTAAAGTACAATTTTTTTTTTTCAGAAGCCAGTTATAGATACAACGAAGACCGTAGATATAAACTGGCCAGAACAATTGACCAGAGGCTTTTACTGGGTTGATCCAACAACACAGCTCCTTTAAACAAAATAATTCCTTGATTCTGATCAGGTTAATCTTGTTGTAGGAGGCAGATCTCTTTTTTTTTTTTTTTTTTTCCTGAAGAGTCTTGTACACTAAGGTTATGGAAACAACAGTTGAAGACCACTGTAGTCCTAGGATATATGTCAGTAACCATTAGAAAGAGATTAATTCCCAATGGTGGAATGTAGAACAAGCATTCCTTATCACTTGGATGAAATTCTCTTCCTACTGCTTTCACTACTAAATTTTGACTATCCTTATGGGGATTATGATTTTTTAACATTCTTCTGTAGGATATTAACATGCTCCAGTTATGTATGTAAATATTCAGATGCTCTTCAATAAAATTCCATATTATTCCATCATTTGCTTCAAAGTATTTACAAATAATTACCTGTGTTAAGTAACATTAACAACTCTAAGAGTTATGGAAAAATTATGTGAGGCATCATCAGCTTCTTTCATTCAATTTTTCATAACTTTAGTTTCCATGGCAACAAAGGAGGCAATTCCATAAATCCAGCAACTTATTATTGGAGACAGTTTGCTGTTTTCTCTGGAGAAGTGAGATACCTTTTCTTTTTTTTTTTTTTAAAAAAAAAAAATAGTCTCTTGTAAGAAATTCATAACTCAATGGATGAAATCTGAAGGAAAAATAATTAAAGTGAAGCCCCTCTCTGGGTGCATGGTATATTTTGTGAAGAACATTTCCTGAACCTTATATTGGTTCCTTCTCCATTCCCAGCACACTGACTTATGTTACCAATATTTCTTTTCTTGATTTTCTGTGACAAAATCTGACATTATTTGAACTCCTACTAAGAAAGAAATACTTGTAAGGTGAAGGGGAAATTGTTTTCTCTTTTTTTTTTCCCCCTAAAGCATAGGATCCAGAACTCTGCACTTCTCCAGTAAGTGACTGAAAGTGCTGTTGATTTCAGCCATTTATAAATGGTCATTATGTTAGAAAATACCTTTTGAATGTGCAACTAAGCAAGATCCCAAGTTTTGCTAAGAATTTTTTAAGACTTGTTTATTTTTATGTGTCACATTTGCGGAATCCATATAATGAAAAGTCATTTTCTAGAGAAGGCACAGATCAGGTTAAACATACAGGGAGTATAACAAGGTTTCTTTATCAATGACCTGTCTCTATCACTGGAAAGATATCCTTTTAGGAAGAGTATTAGTGTACTGAAGAATATGACATGCATTCCGTATTTTTCACTAGTTCTCTAAATGTTCCACATGCAGGCAAAGCAAGAGGAAATATAAACCACTGTGAACACTTGAATAATGAAATACACGCAGAAAATCCTTTAAGAAGCAGCATTTCTTGCTATTATCCCCATTTAAAACACAATACTGTAATACATGAATATCCAATTTCAGGATTTTATTCCAAACAAATTCTTCCTTTGGTTTTAAAAGGTCACACTAACAGTGGTCCTGATGGAATCAAATCTTGTAGGAAAATGTTCTATTCTTCACAGTCTTAGCATATCATTACTGAACAGTCCCTTTTATGGCATGAAGATAGCATTATTATGACAACTTCAGAAATGCTGAAAGCCTGACACTGTTTTTAAGCAGTAAATACATCACTTGCAATGCTGCCCGCACTTTTTAGTTTAGAACAAAACCAGATTAGCTGCATAGAAGTTCAGGTCTGTTAAATCTGAATTCATCCACAGCTTGTGTTTCCTGATACTGTACAAGGTTCTTGGATCCTAGAAGTTTTAACTAGACAATAGAAAAAGAGATCAAAAGCTTCACAAAAACAGAGGAAGTGTCTCAAGTATCATGGAGTGGCTCAGCAAGGTCTTTCAACAACAACAGACCAAACCAAATCAAATCAAAACAAAACAAATAAACAAAAATCCCTGCAAAATTTAGTAAAGAGAAATGGTGCATGCAATGGCAGAAGAGTCATAAGTAATGCAGCGGCAGAGGAATGTATGAGGGAACCTACTCTTCCCCTTCAGCAAAAAAACAACAACCAAAAACCAAAAACCAAAACAAACAAAAAAAAACACACAAAAAACCCAAACAGTGACATAGTGTTTACTTCAAGTCAATCCTAAACTTCCCAGATTATTTTCTGATGTAGTGAAGGAATCCAGTTCTGCTTCCTTAGACCATTCCTTATCATCCTCATGTGATACTCATGTGAATGCCCATAAATAAATCTTCTTACCTGGAAGTGACAGCCCCTACTCCAGATGACCTGAATGGCCTCTCCTTGAAAAATCCTGCCTACTGGATTAGGGCAAAATGTTGTTTACAAAACCACTACATTAAGAAGAGGCTTATTTAAAAGGTATCTCTCTGGAAGAAAGATTTCTAGTCAAAAGACATAGCTAAGCTGATATCCTCCTCTAACTCTTTATTTTCCTCTGTCTCTGTGATTTGTAGCTGCTGGTTTCCAATGCTCATCTGTTTCTGGCTCTGCTTTAGCATCCAAACCTCAGTTATAAATAGGATTGCATAACAGTAAAGGTGGTTTTATGGCTTGTGATCCATATACTCACAAGGTTCCATGAATGACTTCTAGTGAACTAAGAAAATATTACTCAGAAAATCCCAAGACCATATATTGTCATGCAGCAATATGTGTGTCTGGTTTGGGCGTTTTGTTTTTTATCCTAAAGTATTCTATACCATCACTGGAAATTTTCTTGTAGTCCACAATGGGACAGAAGGACACACACCACACACCCCTAGCATAATGCAACTGTATGCTATAGCAGGATTGTGATAAGTAAAAGCTGATTATGTTATAGGTTATAAATAAACTAGGCATATTATTATTTTTACTAAACTTAAACACTTGATTTTACACTACTATGAAATCCACTGGTGAATTTGAATTCATGAAGTAGTAAAATTAAAACTACATAAGGACTGAGCTCTCTTTGTAGAAACATACAGTTTGTTTTTAGAACTGAGTTTTGTAAATGTTTTATTGACTTAGTGGTTGAATGGAAAAAACAAGTGTTTCTTCAGACTACACATTTGTAAACAGTGCTTTGAAACGATGTTTTGGCTTTCTCTCAAGGAAATGTTTTTTGGGATGCCCAAAGGAAATCTGGAATGATGATTTCTGTTTAGATTGTTCTTCGCTTTTTCTATAAAGGATACAAGAAAGTTTCATTCATCTGCCTCTAAAGTGAACTGAGGGCATCAAAGCTAGGAGTTATTGGAACTTAAATTCTTTTTAAAATGCCCTCTGTATGCTGCATGAAAGCAGTGGGTTCTACAAAATATTTTCCTGAACCAGTGTCACACCACCAAACAGATGTGCCTTTCAAAGACATGGCCTTGGGTGCACATCTGAGGTGATGCATTAGTTTCTCCACACTAGTGGGAAAGTGACCTACACGTGTTACAGGATTAAATACTCCCTGTGTACTGATACATGGTATTTCCAAGCAGAGGAAGAAGTCTCCAGCTGTAGATATTTTAAAAGGAGGGATGTAATGAGAAATCAGTGGTTCAACACTGCATTTTATTTCAAGGTCATAAAAATCTGTATGGCAGAGGCAGCCAGGACTTGTGGCACTGTGTTGGTGTTACCATCCTCATACGTTAACAAGAAGAAATAAAATATGTTCATCTGGAGATCTAGCAAGCTTGCTTTTACAGCTTAAAACTACTGACACAACAAATACACGGCTATGGTCCGCAAGATTTATCGGCTCTTGCAGTCAGGTCTTTGAACTCTACCATTTGAAGAAATGAAATGCTAGAAAGGGAACGAAAAAGGTTAACAAAAGAAACAGAGGGGAGAATATTGGGCATGTTGAAGACACAAGGTGAAAATCTGATTGCTTCCAATAGATCAAAATTTTACTGCAAGAATCAAATAAAATTAAGCTAATACAAGCTGCCTCATTTATGACTAATCATCACACTTATAAACATGCCTACTTTTTAAATAATAAAGTATCTGGATACTTTTACTAGTACTGTTACTGTTACTACTACTATGTCTATGACAGAAATTTAATTCTCTTTTAGAGAAACAAAATTTAAAAAAATACAGTGCTTTCTCATTAGAATAGTTCTAGTGAGTTTAAAACCAATAGAATTATTTGGTTTTACTTTATTTTCTGAGACATATCATAATTGCTATACTATGTTAATATACAATGTGATAAGCAAGATACTAACCCACAGGGCATTGCTACCTAGTATTTTTACCCTGTTTGAAATCTGCTCATTATGAATAATGGCCTCATCTTACACTGGGATTTGCCTTACAGGCTCTTCTCTTGATCCACATAGCTACAAGGAGGAACTCTGTCAGATCCAGCAGTAGAGACTGAATTGGAGGTTTTTTGAGCTCGTTTTGGGATTTTTTTGTTGGTTTGTTTTTTGTTTGTTTGTTTTTCCCCAAGGCCCAGGCTGTACACCAGTAAATTGCAAATCTAAAATTGTAATAGGGATTGACTTCAAATGTGTCCATTTCATTCTTTATTGTTCCACATTAAAAAAAAGGCAGAGGCCAAGAAAGCAAGTCTTTGCTGACTTGAAGAGAAAGTTGTTCAATCTGTAAAAGATGCATTGTTTTTAGGCTCTCTGGGGAAAATATTGTTAAGCTCTGTAGGAAAGGGCTATAAGAGTAGAAGAAAAGTGGAAAAAAACCCCCATGTTCCTTCTCTTTTACTTTGGAAAACAGTAAATCCCCAAAACAAGCATAATCAAGCTATTGACTTGGAAAGTACATTCTATTCATTCAAGAGAACTGACCAGCTACCACAAATATCCCACAAGACGGTTTCTTTTTTTTCTGCTCCTGAGTTGCTAGACTTCATTTGACAGATACTATTGCTCTGAGACAGGCTAAGAAAAGGTCCTTATTTGATGGTTAGAGTGGAAAAGTAGCATCTTCAGACTTGAACATTAGTTTTTCTGATTTCCAGCAGAACAGTTGCAGGCTCTGACAAGTCCAGCTGAAGAAATCTTACCTCCAATTTTCAGGTAATGAAACAATATAACCAGTGTAGTATTAGAGAAAAAGGAAAAGTATCTGAATGTTATTGTCATCAAATACTACAAGTAAAGTAACAACAGCCTTCAAAAAGATGAACAAAGAAAAATATCAAGTACTTCAGAGGTATGGCTTCAACTGTATCATGGTTTCTTAATATCTGTTGCAAAGAATGTAATTGCTTCCCTGGAACTGATCTTTCTTAAATTAATTGTTTTATGGACCCAAGGTGAAAATCAGACAGTGGAAAGCAAGTAGTAATGCTAAGTATGTAACATCTTCACATCTTAAACATGTACCCACACATGTGTGCATGCACATATGCATATATATACATGACCATTGGCACAGGCGCATATATCCAGTGTCTTTTTAGTCTCTCTCTGCAGGACAAAACTGCAGAGCTGTTAAAGACTGTGGAATAGGTTTGAATGCTGCAGATAATCCTAAAATATTAATATCTTTTCAATGATGGTACAGCATGAAGGAAATAAAAATCATTGCTACCTACTACTTATCAATCATTCTACTATTTAAAATGTTTTGGTAGAACAATCAGAATATAAATATATCATATCAGATTAAATGGCACCATGAGCGGAAGAAGATGTGCATAATGTGCAGGCTGAATTGTGCTTCCATAAAGCATTGGGCAAACAGTGAAGAATAAAAGGTATAAGAGAAAGCAGGAGAGTCACTTAATTGTCCCAGCCTCTCATGCTGCCCACTAACGGTTCTGCTGAGTATTGTTCAAGGGAAAAAGGATCTACACAATGCAGGACAGAGCAGAGCCAAGTCAACATAATTCCTACCTGTTATAGTCTCACCTTAATGTTAGCAGGTGAGTACCATCTCTCAGGAAGGCTTTTACAGAAAGGAGCTGAGATGGCAACTAGTTTACCAACTTCCCTGTTCAAACTGGAGATGACCATTCAAGCTTCATGTGACAGACATTGCACTGACAGGCGGAGTGTGCTCTCCTCCCCCTGCTTCACTCCAGCTCTGCAGGAATTCCTGCTTTACTTCCTCGAGTACAGCCTACAGATTCCAACCACAAATAAGCATAATTATCCTGAGTGGGTATCAAAGAAATCTCAATCCATAGAATTCCAATTCAATAGTCTAGCAGGATTGTGTTTCCAAAAGCCACTTGGAACAAAACCTGAGATTTAACAAACACTCACTGTAATATAAAAGATTCCCTGTTGTAAATGCACTATTGTTAGAAATGCTGCTAGAGCTACAGCAAACAAAGTAATCCCTTCAGTTATACTTTTCCCTGAGAATTTTTTCACAGTCTGTAAGTAATTGTCCAGAGGTGTTTGTCAACCAAATTATGTAAACAAGAACTCAGTGATTATTTCACTTGGACAACATCCATTTACCCATAAAATTCATAAGAAAAATAAAATTTTTAAGTTGCCACAACTTATATATACTACACGTTAAGTCTCGGGAGAATGTCAGGAGAAAATCTGCATGAATACAAAAGAGCACTTTCTTTTGTAAATTTTTGGATTGGTTTAGTTCATCATAAATCTAGAAGATAAAAGTATTCAAAGTCATAAACAAGTAATCTAGCTATTTTACAACTTCAAAGTATAATAAACTTGTATTATTTTGCTAGAAGTAAGAGATCCCTGCATATAAAGTGTATGCCAGAGTTGTACTGTAATTTTTTAAGTATTACAAGCTTACTGCTTCCCCAGTAGGTAATTTGCACATAACAAATATAATCGAGACATGATCACTGGAACTGAGCTACAAAAATTTATAATTCTGTGAGGTAACTCATCATCTGTCAGGCGAATGAAGTTATTTTCAAAATAATTATATAAGATTTTAAGAATAATCTTGGTACAGCTGATAACATTGGGCATAAAATCTTCAGTGAAAAGGTTTCTTTTTCCCTCTAGATACTACACATTTAGAGATCCCAGGGTGACATAGTAAATTTTAGAAAATAGGAAAAAATACTTTTGACAATATTCTTATACTTCAGGATTGTTAGGTGTATAACAAGTATACAACAGCTATTACTATTTGTATGTGGAGTATCACTGCCTCTTCTATGATGTTAATTTTTTCAATAATGACCTGAATTTATGCACATAAATCAGTACCTCTACCTTTTAATTTTTATTACATATATACATCACAGTGTTGTACAGATTAATAAAAAAAATCTTTTTTATGTTCAAAAGAACAGAAACAAAGGATAGTGAAATAAATATCAATAAGAAATCATAGAAAATCAATAGAGGAAATTAAAGGATAACAAGAAAGCTCTACAGCTGACAGTAAGGAATATAAAATTAATTTAAGCTCTATTTAGTACAAATGGAATCCTATCAATACTATTTCAGGAAATTTTCAACAAACATTTCTACTCACTACTTGGGGAAAAACCAAAATGAGATACACATTGCATATTTAAAAGTAAAAAAAAATAAAATAAAATATTTCTAAACGGGTTACTGCATGGGTAAGAAGTTGCTAGATGACTGCATTCAGAGGGTCATGGGGTGCTAGTTGGAGCTGGTGACAAGTGGAGTAACAAAAGAGTCTGTCTTGGGACTTGTCATGTCTGACATATTTATTGCTGGCCTGGACACCAAACTGGGGATACAAATCAACATGCTCAAAAGCAGGACTTCAATTCAGACAAGAGGAATGGGGAAATAGGAATGTCAGGGGCAAAGATAAATGGGATCTGAGTTAGAAGAACCAGGCACCACATCATATGATCCACTCCTGAACTTGAATACAGAGGACCCTGACCTGGATGAAAACACTGCTTCCATGATTCAAAGTGACTTAAAGCAACAAGAAATTGTGAGATTTTGTAATTCACACTGAGTTGTGAAAAGCAACAGAACAGGTTATATTAACTTAATCCTCCAGAAGAAGGAGCTCCTGCCCACCTTTGCATGGGTCAGTGCACTGGCTGAAACCCTCCCTCTGTAACTCCATCCAAAGGTTGCCTGCCTCTTTCCAGTGGACTAGTTATCCAAGACTTGGGTCTCATGAGACACAGCAGAGTAACCTGGGCTCAAACTGCCATGGAAGCACTGTGAGAAGGTCTGTAAAGTGACAGAAAAGGCAAAAGTCACACTGAGGGATAGAAGAGAGAAAATGACAGCACACAGAAGTTTTAAGGCCTAATGGGAAAACAGCAGGGAGATTAGTTGGGCCGGTCTGTTCAGTTTGGAACTAGCTGTGAAGTATTGGGTCCAACTGGCACTGTTGATGCAGCTGGTGGCAGACAGCACGTTGAGCAGACTGGATGTGTAGTGGTGTCCAACTCTTCCTCTTCCAGCCTCCCTGCAAAGATTCCTCACACCAGAGTTTGTGGCCACCCTGTTATTTAGACTAACAGCTCATTAACTTCTAGCTATCACTTTCATGTTAATCAATAAGTTTCTGCTTTTGTACTTTAAAGGTGTATCTATCCCGACTACAGACTGTCTCTGTGCCCAGCTGAAAATGCCCAAGTGAACCAGCCCAAAAAGGGAGTGTAATAGCACTGCATCAGCACAGCAGTCACATGGATTGACCCTGGGGCACTGACTTGTCTCTAATGGGTCAATATTTGCCAAGACTCCACTTAGTAATTGCAATTTCTCCGGAGACCTACAAGCATTTCTCAGGAACATGGAGCACAGAATAGGCATCTATAGACAAAATTACAATCTGACCTTGTGGTACTTATGCCTCCACTAACTAGAGCTGACTATTAAGATATTTGTCAAGCTTCTAACTAGGTCTCATTTGACTTTGTTTTTCCTTCCCATAGAGTTCTGCAGAGAAGACCTTATACGAAGTTGTTTTGAGATACCTCAACAGAAGAACAGTCACTGGCAGATGTCACTACCATTACAGCTGACAGAGATCCTGGGCTGAAAGTGTGTCCAGGGCCCAGAAATGCAGATTAGTCAGAAACTATCAAATCCCAGCACCTCACAGTGCTCCATTAAAAATTCCTACACATGTATGTAACGGATGTCATATAGTCTTCTTTTGGCCCTTCACTCCCAGTTCTGTCTGTGAGGTCACTGGCCCTGTTGAAGCAACTCCTTAAGCTGAACCACTGCAGGTGAATGCAGGCACATCCGCCGTGGCATTTCAGATTGGTCCCCTGGAGCAGGGTTTCACATGGCTAAAAGCATTTGAGCTGTTGTCCTAGTTCAGTAGGTGGGACCAGTTATCACTGTGTGGGGGTAATCAAAGCTATGTATTCTACCCCCCTCTATTCATTTCCCAAGAACAATGGACCATTTGCAGCAGCTGCCCAGTGAGTCGTTAGCACCTTCACACCCAGCCTGAGGGGGCGTGGCTGCTAATGGGCCATCAATGGTTCAATAATACCCCATGACTCAGAGTTAATCACCCATTGTGTGAGTCCCTGCCCTGGGGGAGGGACTGGGTGTTCCCTGAAGGTACATAAGTGGGACTAAGAAGACCTGTGGGGGCTACTCTTGTTGAATCCAGAGGAGCAGCAGGACCTTGACAGAAGGCAACCACCACTCTCGACCAGACCACAGCTATCATCTGCACCAACGGGTTCTTCACTTCCTTTTGCTTTAGACTTGGGGGAACCATGCAGGTCTCAGCACAAAGGCTAACAAACCCCTTTGGGCTTGTGCCCTGGGACACTGGGTTATACTGCTGGGTTTTGGTGAGTTGAAAGCAGTTTTCTCTTTGTGTCAGTCTATTTATTGCAATACCTTTCATTAAATTGTAACTCTGCCTTATAATCTCTCTTGTGATGGGTCCATTTCTCCTGCCGGTTTACCCTTAAAACAGCACAGCTGTCTGTGTCACTGCAGCAAGCAGAATGCCCACCCACAGCTGACAGCACTGGCAAGAGAAAGCCAAGCCCAGGGAAGCTGTGGGCTTGTGATTACTTTCTGTTGCAAGAACGGTTGGTTGTCACTGATTCTATTAGCCATGCAGCAAGTTCAGATGACAAATTGACAAGTTGTGGCCAAGATTTTATTTAGCATTGGATAAATGTGTAATGTAGTAGAAAACAAGGCATTTGCAATGCACAATGGCTTGTAGAACCGTTAGCCTTGCTCAGCTTTGGGGCCCCTTTTAAGCAAAAAAAATTGATAAAATGGCAATCAGCTCTCATAAGAGTAAAAAAATTGCTAAAGTAGACTCTGTACCACAAGGCTTCAGGTTTCCTTCTATGTAGCTTAGGAAGGACAAACACACATGCAACTGTTGCAGTATTCTTTGTGTAATCAGCAGGATATGGTGGAAATTGTAATTGGACAGCATAAAAATAAGAGACACATCTGAGCAGTTCACAGAAAGGTTTCTATTATAATTAGTAGGTTTTAAGGAAGACGTGTGCAACTTCAAATAACAAGCAAGTCTTAAAAGCTTCATGAAACAGGGCTATCAGGTTTCGATCTTAGTGTCCCTTCCGCTTTTACACTTACTAATCTATGAATTGCTGCCTCCTGATGAAATTTAGCTCCATGCCTCCACCCAGTGGGCTTTTTCAAGCAAGAACAAGAAGAGCCCCTGAAAAATGCATGCACACACACAGTACTAATGGAAGCATGGGTGCTGCAAATTATTACTTTCCATCTTTTTTGTGGAGTGGCTCAGCTGAAACGGAGACAGGTATTTGATATTATTTTCTGCAGCTAGCTAACCACAATATGAGATGTTTAAAAATGTTTTAATATTGTTTTCATAATATGTTTCCTGTTGCTATAGAAACCCTGATATTAGCTCAGTTGGTTAGGGCATGGTGCTAATAATGCCAAGGTCACAGATTCAATCCCTGTACAGACCATTCACTTAAGAGCTGGACTTGATGATCCTTCTGGGTCCCTTCCAGCTCAGAATATTCTGTGACTTTCTGACCTTACTTGGGAAACATCCAAATCCATTTGTTGTTACCCACAGTTGTTACCAGTTCTCCAACTGTCTGTGCTTTCCAGCCCCTTCTTTTCTGTCAGGCCCCCAACTTTACTGTGATGTGCCACAATCCATTAAAAAATATAAGCTTACAAGGAAGTGCACATTTAATATATTAAAGAAGAAAACACAGTTTAGGGAAATGCTTTTGACCCAAGCCAGGAAGAAAAACAAGATCCTGTTCCGTTCCTGTTAGAGAAGTAGAAAATACACTTCTCTGATCCTCCACCACTGTAAGGATGGCATCTTCCTTATATCTAATGCCAAAACCACTTCAGAATAAGCCTCTTTCTCATATGGTACCCCTGCTACCCTATGCAAAGAACTGTTTACAATTTATTAATACTACTACAGAACTGAAATTAAGAGTCAATGAAATTAGATTAAAATTAAAAGCTTTTCAGTCTGTAACTAATCTGCAACTGATAACAGATGCAAAAGTCTTCAGTCTTATGTACAAATTAGATTTTGGTGAAGCAGGAATAATAGCCCAAACATATTAGATAATAGTTCAAACTGCAAACAAGTCATACACTAATTGTCTGTTCTTACATTTCTTATACCACAGGTTGAAGAATTTCTTCATTAATTTCATGCGGTTTTAGGAGACTACACTGTCCTGAGAGGTACCTAATGCAAACTTACAGACAAAGGCACTTCTAGCTTTTGGGGTTTTTTGTTGTTTTGTTTCATAATGGTATGCGTTTTTTACAGCTGCTAAAAGTGTGAGGTAGCTTAAATTTACATTTGCCAAATGACCTTCTGAGGAAATAAAAAAAATATGACAGTCATACCTACACATTTCAGGTTAAACCCACTTCTGATTCCTATCTTTTTCCCTTTTTTTTCCTTACATAGTAAATATTCAAATGTCACCCTACCCATGTTTTTGGTTTGTGAATCCAAATCCAATGGAAGTGATGACCTACTGTGAAAGAGTTTACAATACAAGCCAAGAATCTTAAGAAAGCTGAAAATATTAAAAAAAATTAAGGGTCCTACCATGAAAGTTGTGTCTACGTGTTACTTGTATCTTTCAGAACCTAGGAATTTGGCAAACAGTTTTTGTTTTCATTATACACAGAGTATTAAGTGTAGGTTTACCTTTTAGTCAAAAAACCTTAGCATTTCATCAGTTGTGAATGTTGAAGGTATGAACAATAGTCAGAATTTACTTGACATTTAAAACTTTCATGAAAAATTCCTTTTGGTGAAGAAATTTTTCCTAATATCCGATCTTAACATTACCTGGTGCAACTTGAGGCCATTTCTTTTTGTCCTGTCACTTGTTAATTGGGAGAAGAGCCCGACTGCCACCTGGCTACAACCTCCTTTCAGGCACTTGTAGAGAGCTATAAGGTCTCCCCTGAGTCTCCTCTTCTCCAGGCTGAACAACCCCAGCTCCCTCAGCTGCTTGTCATAGCACTTGTGCTCCAGTCCCTTCACCAGCTTTGTTGCCTTCTCTGCTCCAGCACTTCAATGTTGTTCTTGTAGTGAGAGGTCCAGAACTAGATACAACACTCAAGGTGTGGCATCACCAGTGCCAAGTACAGAGGGACAATCACTGCCCTGGTCCTGCTGGCCACACTGTTTCTGATCCAAGCCAGGATGTCATTGGCCTTGTTGGCCACCTGGGCACACTGATGACTCATGTTCAGCTGGCTGTCAGCCAGTATCCACTGGTCTTTTTCCAGACTGCTGGGCCACTTTCCAGCCACTCTTCCCTCAGCCTGTAGCTCTGCATGGGGTTGTTGAGACCCAAGTGCAGGACCTGGCACTTTGCCTTATTATACCGTTGTCCTCAGCCCATCGATCCAGCTTGTCCAGATCCCTCTGCAGAGTCTTCCTACCCTCCAGCAGATCAACATTCCTACCCACTGTGGTGTCATCTGCAAACTGATGGAGGGTGCCCTTGATCTTCTCATCCAGGTCATTGATGCAGATACTAAACAGAACTGGCTCCAATCCTGAGCTCTGAGGAACACCACCAGTGACTGGCCATCAGCTGTACATAACTCCATTCACTACCACTCTCTGGGCACAACCATCCAGCCAGTTTTTTTAGCCAGCAGTTTACCCATCCAAGCCATGGGAAGACAGTTTTTCCAGGAGAATGCTGCAGAAGACAGTGTCAAAAGCTTTGCTGAAGTCCAGCTAGGTAACATCCACAGCTTTTCCCTTATCCTTTAAGCACAACACCTTGGCATAGCATGAGATCAGCTTGGTCAAGCAGGACCTGCCTCACATGCTCCTGTGCTGGCTGGGCCTGATCCACTGGTTTTCCTGCACCTGATGTGTGATGGCATGCAAGATATCTGCTCCATGACCTTCTCTGGCCTCAAGGTCAAACTGTTAAGCCTGTGGTTCTCCAGATCTTCTTCTGGTTCTTCCTGTAAGGGAAAAAAACAACCAAAACAAAACAACAAAAAAACCAACAAAGAAAACACCCTACTCTTCCAGAAACAAATAAAAATTCTAAGACTTAGGTTGCAACTTAAGGGAAAACCCAACAAAAACAGGATAAGAAGTGAGAGGAAGGAAGAGGTAATTTTTTATTTTCCCATTTTATTTCTCTTATTTTATATGATTAACTTAAAGCATGTGCTTAAGCCCCACTGATTGGAGATGAAGTGCATTCTTAAGTGTGCTTCCTGTGAACAGAGATAGGAGTGAGGAGGTGGGCTGGAAGAGCTGTCCTGTCCCCACCTGTGCAGCCAAAAGTAGCATAACTTGCTCTGCTACAAAGTACGATGCAGAAGTGGAAGGTGTTGCTGTGTATGTTGTAACTTTGTTTTCTTCCCTTCCTGTTCTCCCAAAGAAAATATTTGTTAATACAAAATGTTTGGAAGTTTTGGCATGATTTATTGCTCTTAGTGAAAAGGCAATTTATCAGCATGCCTTCAACTGCCTTCAGAGCAGAATACTGTAAGGATCCAGGAGCAACAGCTCATACACTTGCAGGTTCAGAAACTGAAATTACCACACAATGATGTATATAATTGGTTTTAAAATAACATTGACAACTAGACACGGTTTTAAAATTAAAAGTGACTATCTTAAGGAATTGCCTGCTAATCAGACCAGTGTTTACAGCTGTTGATGTGGGTGTGAAAATTACATCCTCTTTGTTTTAATCTTGAGAATAGTGCATATCAAGTAGTTCTGTGTTTTCAGACCTGCAGCACAATTCAGTGTATTGATACCTATACACCAATTATAAAAAATACACTACAAATAAGTTGATATTTTAATGTGCATGGTTTGTCAACAACTAAAAGTATTTTACTGCATACCAGGTTGCTTTGAAAGGAACCCAGTCTACCTTATTAAACCCAAATACTATTTTCCAATGAAGATACCAGCTTTAACTATCTATAAGGAAAAAATACAAACCGCCACCAAAATAAAATAAGTAGGAAAAATAAAATCATGAATAGCAGTAAAAATTGAGACACAGTATGAACTCATGCTTTTTATACCTCTGATTTCTACAGATGGACCATTATTTGGAAAAATCAAAACAGCATTAAAAAAAGCTTTCACAGCATTGTCTTTGGAGAATGAAATGTGCTGTATTCACAAGTAGAAATTATATTTCTTGAGATGACAAAATCCCACATTCACAATTACAGTGGAATACAAAATATCACATATTACAGCTTTATATCTGAGAAGAGACACTCTACCTCCAGCAGATATATGTTCTGTGATTCTAAGTGCAGAATTCTGGAGGATTTTTAACAATTATCAGGAAATAAGATGAAAACTGAAAAAGGACATTGAAGCAAAAGGAAGTGCATTTATGAAAAAAATGCTTGGCTTTAATTTATTAACATATAGGATTATGAAATATATGGTGTTAGTGGACTTTTTGTTTCCCATAATGTTGTCTGATGAAGTTTGATGAGCTGACACATTTTCAAATAACTGTTCAATACCCAGTAGTGCGGACACAGACTTAAATGATGTGTTGCGAACACTCAGGGATGCTGAGAAAGCTAATTTTGTGCCATGAATGTAAACATGCAGCAAAATTTCTAGAAGTTTCAAATGCTCAATATCTGTGCAGATCAGCTGTAAAGCTTCCTGCCATAAACCTGATGAGTCTGGGCCAGATCAGATATACTGTGTGCTCACTGAATGTAGAGCTTGTATGTGCACAATAAATCCTACATGCTGAGACCAGATGAATTTCCTGCCAATGAGATGGCCATCTGTGGAGGGCAGCTCCTCCCATTCCTCCCTGGAGAATCCTCAACAAAAATACAGCAGTCTTGTCATAAGGGAGAAACCCAAAACTGGTGTAGGTCGGAATGATAAAATATATCAGTCTGAAGAGGGTTTAATATAAACACTAAATTAGCATATGCAGTTCTCAGAGAAACAAGCACTTAGCAGCACCCTGACTACTCCAGTGGATACTTTCACATACAAATCTATCACTGGTCCTTGAAACGAAAAACAAATTAAAAATTTATTGATAAGTGTTTCATATAGGATTCTATTTTGAAAAGAAGTGTATTCCTTTATTTTACATTATATTTGATCTAACGGATCTGGACAATATAATAAATTGAATACAAATATTAATAACTGAATGATTAAAAAAATGAAGGTCTTTCCATAATCTAGCATTATCTTGCTACTGCACATTTTACCACCTGGGTCTTCTTAAAACAATCCAACAACATGTAACTGACTTTTGTCAGGCATTGAGCAAAAACATACTATATAGTACAGCTTTATGTTTTTAAAGTGTTAAACAGGAGAATTATAGCTTTGTGCCAGCATACCTTTGACTTTTAGATCAAAGTGACATGGCAGCAACTGTAGGTTATGTATGTTCCATCTGCCAGTGGCAGCTTACACCCTTGTAGTTCATTACAGCACATAAGGGGGAGTAAAAAAAAAAAAAAAGAAAAAAGAAGAAAGAAGCAAAAGAAAAAAGAAGTAAAAAATGAAAGAAAATTACCTGCATTGTAGCAAATCATTACTGTTGAACTAAAAATACTAAAAATAAATTGAGGGAGAAAGAGAGAAATCACTATAACAAAATTAACATCTCCAGTACCTGCTGCTCTGTCCTGGTGAGCTGTGTGTGATGCATTCGGGATTGTTTACTATTTTTCACTGTCTAAATTTTAACAGAACTGCACCGTGAATCACAAACTTTAAATGTTGTTGGGAAATGACATTTGCAAACCCTTCAAGACACAAGACATTTCTAGAAGTCTAGGTGTTAGAACTAGCTACCATGAACTCCTACGGATAGGTATGTATCTCTAGAGTGATACCTGTGGTTTATGTTCAGATGAGATTATTTGAGACTTGACAGCATCCTCACTGACTACAGAAAATGTTAAGACTAGTTAGAATGTAATCTTTATTCTTAAAACATGACAAACAAAACTACCTTCAGTTACTAAAAAAATATTTCAGGAATTCCCTGATTGTTTTTACTTGCTACTTTTTGTGTCTCAGAGTGCCTTTCGCCACATGGTCAGTCAGGGTCACCTGTCCTGGCTGTGTCTCCTCACAACCTCCCAGGCACCCCCAGTCTCCTTGCCAGCATGGCAGTACGAGGGCCTTGGCTCTGTGCAAGCCCTGCTCAGCAACAACAAAAACATCTTTATATTATCAACACTGTGGTCAGCAAAATGCAAGACATAGTCCTGTGAAGAAAATTAACCCCAGCCAAAACCAGCACATACATTTTGTAGTGAGCAAGCATGGATTGAATAAATCTGCAAAGCAGTTAGCTTAAATTTCTTTTCTTTTTAATCCACAAACTGGGATCCTCAAATACAGTTTCTAAATAATCATGTGTTGTGTTTCCTCAGCTGGGTTGATAGTAAGATATTTAAAAAATAGATACAAATGTAGGGATAATATCTTTAGGGGAAAATACATTAATTCAGACTTGAAAATAATGATCCAAATTGCTATTAATCAAAAGCTACATAGAAGAAAACAAAGTTCAAGGCAAAGCTATATATAAAAGTTAGAGAGCAGTTTGTTGTAGGTCCAGTTACATAGCAGCTATATGAATGGACCAACAATTATTTTACCAAGAGTTCAGACTGAACTACTTAAGACTTTTAGTTTTTCGCATCCCATAAAGATCCTTCTTTAGAGGAGTCAGCAAGCTAGCTGCATGGCTCTCAGTTCTTTATTAACTATCCACTTAGAAATTTCCAGAAGGTACGCGTGAGTTAATAAAAATTCTATGGGAATTGGTGTTTCAGAGGTTTGTCTTATCCTCACTGATTTTAAGTGATGTGCCATTCCATTTTCAAATCCACAGATGATTTCCCAGGAAGTTATTTGCAAAAGGAGCAAGGAAAGCCTCAGTTCTATTCACTGGAACCAAAAAGAAAACATAAATGTATTGCACTTTCTTTCCTCCCTTATTTCAGATTCACAGCTTCACTGGCCTATAATGAAATGGGAAAAGAAAAAAAGATACATGGGAAGTTGCCTACATTCACCAACTATACAACTTACATATACAAGAATAAAATTTCAAACTGTGCAGCTCTATCCCTTCCACTTCATCTAACTCAGATGATGTACTGGAAAGACATCAGCACTTGAGATCTGCAGGCTTTCAGAGAATACAAAACAAACTTCTAGAGAAGAGAGCCAAGCATGTCACTATAAAACAAGAAGGAACAGCAACAGAACTTACGCTCCTCTTCTTCACATTTCAGCATCTCAGAGATCATACGTGTTAACAGACACAGGTGAACAAAAAATGGAAGATGCATGAATTCACATTGAAGATATTCACGTTATTCACAAGTTGCACCAAGCTGATGTTTTAAGTCTTTTGCCCTTCTGATAAAAAATCCCTCAAAAATAAGAATTGCAAATACCTGCAGTTTTCATTTTTTTAAAATAAAAGCTGACAGTCTACAATGACAAGAATCAAAACAGACTCTCTATACCAAAACTTGCCTTTCCCATTTTTGAGCACTTTGCAGATTTCTGCTCTTTAATATTTCAGCTCGGAACTACTCAAAATTGGAAGTTACAGCAATTACCATGAAAAAACCCCCAAAACTAAACCAGACCAAAAACAAGAGAGGGGAAAGTCTAACACAGAATGAGCATGTCAAATTTACACTCCCTTTTTCTCACAGAATGGACATGCCTATTTCAGGAAAAGCTTTCACATTTTCTGTTGGTGCAGTAGCTTATGCCTTGTGTTCAGTTTTTCCAAATGACATTGCAGCATGAGGATTCAAAGCCTTGCTAGAAGTATTACAAGATGAGGTGGAAAAAGCCTCAGGATATTGACACAAGTAATGTTTTAGCATACTCAAATTCCTAAGCTATTCCTCATTTAATGATGTTTGTCATACAATTCAAAACTATTTTTCATATGTATTTTAAACAAGGATTTTTTTGCAGTTGACATCAACTACTAAATGAAATAATTTAATACTATAAAAATACTGCAATACTCTAAACAAATTGCAAATCTTATGAAGTATTCTAAGAAATTTCTTCCAATATATTCCTTTACTATCTAACTGATCTTTATTCTATGCAGGAAAAAACCTTAGTATTATTCTTGGCTGCCAAAGTAGACTGAAATAGAGGAAAACATACAATAATATTCTCCAGTATAAACTTAGAGGAAAATAGTTGTTTTACTGTAAACTTACTAGACTTACGAAGAATGCTTTCACTTTATTATATCAAAGATACTAACTGCATCTACAAATTCAAGTTTAAAACAATTCTTTTCCTAAATATGTTACAAAGAACAAAGGTTTAAACTTCATATGCTCAGTATACCAAAGCCTCAACACATCCACCTGATCCACCATAGCCAGAAAGTCATACTCATGAAAATAAATCACCGAAGTAAAAAGCACTAAGCAAAAAGTATATGTCAAGTCCACATGATCTTTACATTCAACCATTTTTGGACCTTTGGTAACTTTCATTCTTTGTGGAAAATGATAGTAGCCATCCAAGTATAGTGTATGTTCTTTGTTTTCATGTGCCAAACCCTACCCAAGAGCACACAAATCACACTCCTAGAATTGGCAGTTCATGAGATATCAAATATGTTGCATGTATCCCTTCAGTCCACTCAAGTAAGTATAATTTTAGTAGTCACAATTGCAGAAAGCGTTAGATTTATGTTCAGATAGTTCTAGGCCCTACTGATTTTGAATTCGCGATGTTATGTAGCTAATAGAATTTAAGTTTAGAAATACAGACCATTTATTTTCAAGGTACCAAATCTCTCTCACTGTCAGTGTAGAATATATATTTTCAGGATTAATATGTCACTATTGAACTGATAAAATAAATCAAGCCAGTAACAAAAGTAAAATAGAACTAAAATGACATTATTTATTAAAATTAATTTAAGAAAATGTCCATAAGTAACAACTATATGCAGAGGTTTATGTATTTTGCTGTATCTTCTGAAGAAGAAACTCTACTTGTAAGTTTAGATTTGGCTGTCCTTTTTTCGTCTTCTTACTCAATATTTTATAAGCTTCCATTTTCTTTTGCTTGTACAACCGTTGAGCTTCTTCTCTTTGTTGTTTTCTTTTTTCTGCTTCCTGAAATTAAATAAAGATATATGATTATGATACCATTACATAACTTCTACAGTTATGAAGCTATCTATAAGCAATAAAATTTATTTTTGTATAGATAACAACAATCAGGTACTGTACTGACATTAGAAATACCATCACTCTTAAAAGCTTAATCAGGATGTTCTTTCAGCACATACTGCTATCAAAACACATTAAATAGGCTCGTCTCTTGAAGTTTTAGGCAAGTTTTCTCTGGCAGAACATCCTACAATAAGATTTGTTGCTACAATGCAAACCACTTCCTTTCTGCAAAATGTGTTCCCTGACTATTCTCCTTAAATGACAAAGCAGCAAAAGATTCCCCACTTTGTACAAGAAAGAAAGAGTGTGATCCAGGCAGCTCCCATGTAAATGTCTTGATGATGTACATGCGCCAGGATACTGGACACATATGTATGGGTCAGAGAGATAGGACCAAGATATGCAAGACATGTTACAGGTTACACTGTGTGCCACTTTACAGGGCAACAAACAATGTGTTGGGTGAGAACAAAACTAGTTAAATAAGGATCTTTCAAATCAATAATTCAAGTGAGTTATTCAACAATGATAACATTAAGACACATACTGTAAAAATTAATCCCATTAAATCAGAATGAGGGAAATTACTAAAGATTTTGGCCACGAATACTATTACGTTTAATTGTTTCACTAGTGGTCAAAGTACATAAAAAGGTAAAATGAAGACTGCATTACGGTAACACCATAAGAAATAGGATGGGTATTTTATTTTTCATCACAAGATGATGGTATTGTTATTGTTTCTTCTACAATATTTAAGAGATCTAATATAATCCCCGGGGATTATATTAGATCAAGCTCTAAGCTTTTCTTGATGTACCGACTTAATAAAATCCTGCTAACGGCAACTGCAAGACAAAAATAGTAAGAACAAAGAGAATGATACTCTGAACATCTGCATGCCTGAATACTACTGTCAAGTTGAAAAAGACTGAAAGAGTAGTAATACCTGTATTATTCTCATACTGTCCTGTCTGGGAGACTGGCAGGTAGAAAAGGTATTAATCTAGTCTTTGTCTAAGATCAAGAAAGAACTTTGTTCAAGATTTACCTCTTTCTTTCTAGCACGCTCAGCCTTTATTTTCTCATACTCTTCTTTTGCCTTCTGATTGGATGTTTTCTTCTTAAACTTTCCTTCAGTCACAACTGACCTGTAAGAAAAAGTACATGTACTTCAGACACTGATTATCATCAAGCAGACATAATCATTTATCCCACACCCACTGCAGAATCACAGCAGTCTTCCACTGTTTTTTGCATATTCAGGGAAGTTAATTACAAATACCAATTTCAGAAGACTCATCCTTCTACACTGAACATAGAGCTATTTGCACCACTTTTACATGACACCCAACACCATTTCATGGCACGTAGTGAGCAGTCAGCATGAAAACACAACAAACTGAACTCCTGCAGTGCCAAATGTACCAAAAACTGAACTGTATGCAACTTTAGTAACACATGCATCTTACCTGCTGCATCTTCACATGCACTTTAAAGAGTGCCTAAAATAGTTATCCCCATCATGCAAGCTCTTCAGAGCTAGAAAAACTGAATGCCCTAGCTTAGAGCTGTATTGTCTTTTTCTAGTTGCAACACGTAGATGCAACTGCAGATATGAGGACAGACAGATGTTAGCAGACTGCCTGCCAGAGAAGTGAGGCTGACATGGCAAGGTGAAAAAGCACAGTAGTAACAATGCCTTTCTAAAAGTTTCTTCTTGAATGAGATGGCATATTAATGTTCTGAAATTAGGTACTGAAAAGGTACACTATTGTCCTTAGTGTTGTGAAATAAAGAACTACAATTATGCTCCTTCCAGGCTGCAATATAAGACTGTCCATGTATCTTTTACCAAGGAAAGTAGAACATCAGTGCCATTTGTCTGGTATTTACTTCACGCTACTTTGAGTTGATTTTTCTGGCTATTTAAATTTTTTTTTCTGATTTACTGCAAAACCATTACATAAACACTGTGGCAGCAAAGGCATCTCATACTTAAAAAATATAAGCCTTGCCAGATATTTAGCAGCTCTTCTGGAGAAAACAAAAAAATTGCTTTATTCTCATCTCCACCTTGTGGCAATACTGTGCAATGATGCCTCATCGCCTCTAGTACAAAGCTAGTTTCATTGCAATTTATTTTCCTAACAATCAGGAAGAATATTTAAGACCTAATGCATTTTTAGTAAAGCACATCACCACACTGAAGTCCACATAGAATATAAGATTGAAATTACCTCTTTAACGATTGAAACAATTACTTGTTTTTAAAGACATATTTTAAAAACTTACTCTGTTGCTTCATTAAGCTTTTCTTCTGATAACACTGAATCCTCTGGTGTCCTGCGCCGTTTCTTAAGCATTTCTTCCTCTGCGAGGTAAAGATGCTTCAAGTGCTCTGGATAGGTATCAGTAAACTGATCATCCTGTTGTGAACGGACCTTTCTTCCCTTTTTCAATAATTTTCTGTATTGTCTTTCAATCTTCTGTTTCCTCCGAAATGCAAATCCTCGTCCTGAAAACATGAGAAAAAGGGAGTTAAATACACCTTCACTCAAATAGTACCAAACCATTCAACTGCTGTCAGGACAATTTCAATCCATTTTCTTTCCAAAACAGGAAAAGTCACTATATGAGGCAATTTTAATATGGACCAGACATAAACTCAAGGAAAAAGTGATTGTTATTAATCCATTCCCTACAGTAGCAATGAAGTTTGTAGAGATTTACTGAAAATTATTGCCTAAACCCCTGACAGAACATTGCAAACACTGCCACTTAATGCCCACTCAACATTATATATCTTTGCCAATGTTTTTTGAACCCTGTGAAAAGAAATATTAACATTTAACTTCTTTACTTTTGACAGCTTCATAAGCAACATCAAAACAAATTACAAAATAAGCTCCTAAAGGTAGTCTCAGGAAGACACTGATAATAATACTGGCAGTAGCAGCAGCAGCAGTGTGCAGCTGCTGTGATACCAGGGAAAAAAGTCACTAAATCACTGTATTATGCTATATTAATAATCCATTACATCTTTTCACTTAAATAGTATTTTATGGCTACTACTTTCTCTCTACATGTGTCCAGAAAGAACTTTTCTACAGCTTCAAAGGTATGCTATATCACAGAAACATTTAGCCTTAAAGGAAACAACAAATGGCCGTTTCAGTCTCAATCATTATAGAACTCACCAAAGATGAAGTTAAACATGGGGTTTTTCTCCTAATATGTTATCTTTCATTTCATTAGTCTGAAGGCTTTCATAATATTCACTAACAAACCAGTTTCTAAAGGGAAGTCAAATTACTCGTAACTTTCAATTCTTTCTCCAGAGTTGCAATATCACGAAAGTACTGCTGAAGCCGATGTTCTTTTTCCTATTAATTTTCTACATGTTCATAACCGCCTATCAATAGTCCAAACCTGTTTTCAAATATGTTTAAGTGTACAGCTTCCTATGGAAAAAAACCTGTAGAGAGAGTCGCAACCCGGAGCGCCGTCGCTGCCCGGCCCGAAGCGGCCCCTCTAGGCGCAAAGTCTGCACCCCGCGCCCCGGGAGCCGCAGCTCACGCTCGCCGCCGGGAGACCCCGGGCCCACGGCTAAGGCGGCGGGGCTGGCCCGCTCGGAGCCGGGCCGAGGACTCGGGTGTCCTTCAGCGCCGTCTTAGGTGCGTCAGCGGCCCCTACTCACCCTCCTGGACGCTGCCCACGACGNCGTGATCCGCGCCCTGAGAGCCGCGGGATGCCTGCAGCGACCCCTGGCGGCGCCCGCCCGCAGCGCCGCGGCGCCCTGCGGTGAGCCGGGAGCGGGGCGGGGGCGCGGGGCTGCGGGGAAAGGCCGCGTGTGCGGAGCCGTCACGGGTTGGAGGGAACGGGAACGGGAACGGGGACGGGGGCTCCGGGGGAACGGTGTGTGTTCGGAGCCGTCACGGGCCAGGGGGAGCGGAGCCGTGGCCGGAACTGCACTGTGGAAGTCTCTCGGTAGCGGCGGCTGTGACGTCGCCTCATTGTGTAAATTTCATCCTCGTCGTTTAGAAGCGAAACTCCAAAGTGCCAGACTCCTTCGTCCCGAAGAGTTTCTGAACAATATAAGTAAAATGGGAAAAAAAGAAAAAAAAAACACTCAAAAACCAGCCCATGAGTGGAAAGGTGTAACAGTCAGATGTTGAAACGTGAGATGTGGGGAACAGCTGGAAAAGGCTTAAACACCACTCTCCTGCATATCTGCAGTACCGAGTGCATGGCAGAGGAGGACAGCTGCTTTATTTCAGACAAGATCTATTTAAGAGGCACTTCATATTTTCAGTAATTGTCACGTAACTCAAGAGTAAGCCGGCTATGACACTGTGTTACTGAATTTACGGCAGTCCTAGTAGAGGGGGAACATACCAGTAATACTGTTCCAGGCAGAGCACAGAAATGAAGATAAAGCATCTGAAAGCAGTGGTATTTGGGGGGGGGGACTGAGCCCAAGCAAAGAAATTAGTTTCAAAACCAAGGTAAAATCTCTGACAAAGCGCTTAGCCAAGAAAAACCTGCACGGTGCCAAAGCTTGTGGAGCGCAGATAGCTGTCACATTGCGTTAGCGCTGAAATGCCGTGTTAAATGGCACGTGAGACAGGAAGGCATGTGGAGTGTAATAGAAGGGTCCGCAGAACGTAGCATGTGGAGCTGTGTACTTTTTGGCATAGAAGACAAGCTAAGATAATGATTTGGACTTGGAAAGAGATTGAAGAACTGTGAATTGCTACATCACTTGCAACATTTCACTGTTGGATCTAGAGACCTCTCGAAATAGTAACTGTAAGCCTCATTTTTAAAGAGTTGAAGTATCTGGGAAGAAAACCCACAGAGTTTATTTGTGCCTGAAAAAGACACTGATTTATGAATTAACTTCAAGAGCCAGATGGAAACAAGACAGTGGTCTTGTCAGCAAGCATTTGGAAGCAGCAAGGAAAAACTTAATGTTCTTGATGGGTAATGTCAGAGTCAGAACTGATTCAGAGCAACGGGACATAAAATTGAATGAGAATAGAGGCTGGAACAAAACTAGTTGTTAGATGAAATCATCAAAAAGAAAACACTAATAGAAAATTACTCTGATTTTACCCATTTCTATGGGAAAGCCCATGAAATGACTCAAACACTGAAGTGGTGATCTGTAGAGTAGAATGAGAATCAGGAAGGCAGAGTATTGTTTTGTAGATTTTAAAATAACAGAACGATTTATATTCAAAATGGATGTTACAGAAATTACTGAAACAAGAGAGGCAGTTTATGGCTAAAATGAAGTACATCTTTTGAAAGGGCATGAAGCCTTCATGTTAGATTTATTTTTCATGCTCAAAAGAGTTTGTGTTCATCTTCCCCAAATACCTCACTCAAAATAGGTGTAAATGACCTTTTTATTTCACATGGTGAAACCTTTGTTCCTAAGATTTTTGAGAAGCTTTACATGTATGCATTTGCAATCCCCAAACTATTATGAAAAGTTTTCAAGGATCTGTTCTAATAGGGATCCCAAATTAAATTATGAGAAAACATAAGCTACATTTGACAGAATTGATCTGAAAATGTGAATTTGTCAGTTCATACTCACATAGCCCTGCAAATTAAAAAGTAACATTACTGCAGATTGGCACAAAACTGTTATTCTGCACAATTGTTTATGTTTCTGTAGGGATTTTGACAAACATATGCTGAATTGCATTTTTAGAAGCTATCACGCAAGAAATCAAAATTCTGTTGTAGAGTATTATATGGAAGAAGATAGTCATGTTGCAGAACATTGCATCACATGTTCTGTAAATCGATTTCAAAGACTATTTTCAAACACTCGTAAGATGATATTTCATCATAATGATGATATAAAATATGGAGCCCTTGTTTCCAGTTGTACCCTGCAGAAAAAGTAAAGATCCCTTTTTAGATTCAGAAAACTGGCTTATATATATCAAAAAGCTGATATTTGCCATATTGCCTTTTGTTTATTGCATCATTGCTGTAAATTTGACACAGGCACAGACAAGTCTGGGTTTAAGTATTTTCATCTTTTACTGTAAATTACTGTTTGTACTATAATTCCAATTTTCGGGCATATGTTTCTTTCCTCTGAAGTTTTGTTTGCAAATGTACAGGCTGACTCGTTTAAAGACATATAGATTTCCTCTTGTGAACATCCAGAGTAACATTTTTAATATTCAGAAACAATGCATAGTTCAACAACTGCCATTCTGTGGTTTGAATTTAGGCTTTGGATACCTTAATACAGCTGGGTTTTTTCCTTTTAGTTGGCAAGCTGGGACAACAATTTAAATTGAGTAGGAGTGTTATTACAGGTGTTATACTAGTGATCTTGTATGAGATCCTTCTAGTTCCATTCATGTTCTTCCACCAGATAACCAAGTTCACGGAAGTCATAGAACATGGGTATTGCTGCATTTAATTTCAGTTAAGTGAGATTTTTATCCCATTATGTTAGTCTCTTCCATTATTTGCTTGATTTGAAAGTATTGTCAGAAACCAAATTTATTTTTCTTCAGTCATTTCAAAGTGCACACAAGTAATTTCTTATCTTTCTGTAATATATCGTAGAGACATGAGAAAGCAAAATTGCTCCTTCCCCTCAAAAAGTGCATTCTATATTTCTCCTGCTACATCTTTATCCTTCATGAAGGCTCCACTAATCAAAATTTGCTGGATGTTCAGAAGTTCAAATAAGGAAGTTGTTTATAAAGAAAGGTGGCTTTTTTTTTTTTGATTTCGTAGGGGTGAGTAAGAAGTGCCATGCAGATACTGAAACCATGCTAATTCTGGTCATAGTTTATACAGTATTTATTCTTCCTTAGAGCCAAAATTTGTTTGCTGCACTCATGCCTTTGTAGTGTTATACCATGAAAATTAACATGTTGACACTATTGGGACAGTTTTCACTAAATTGTAATATATGCAAGACAATTAAGAGCATGAGAGCTGAAGTCAATACAAACAGCTGTATCCATTGTCATGCCAGATTCAGGAAAGCGACTGTGCTAGGTTTGTACTTGCTCAACGTGTACCCATAACACAAAAGACAAACTAGAAGATTTCCAAATCTTTACAGAAGTTTTTTTTTTTTTGCTGGGCTGGTTACTTTCTATATATTTAAAAGAATTACAAATATATAAAAATTATTAGCCAAGCTATGTAGAATTCACAAATAGTTTTAGTTAAAATAGAGAGGAAATAGACAATACAAAACAATCTCAAAATTGATAAATGAATCATACGAATATGTTTCACTTAAAAATAAATGTATGTTTTTGAAAGTAAGAAAGAAGTATTACCAAACTGAAGTATTTAATCATGAATCTAATGAAATACACATTGGAATCTAACTTCAGCCCACATCTGACTGGAAATAAAAATTGAGTTAATTCTCCCAATAGATTCACCATTTACAAAGCAGCTTGGAAAGTACGTGAATAGAGTGATTGTAAATCAAAACATTTAATATATTAAACAGCTGCATTGCTTTAAAGATCTGGTAGTATATATTGGCAGATGGGGCTGACTAGGAAATGTATAACCAGCAAGTTTGTAAACAAAAGAGAAGTGATAATGTTGACTGAATTACCTTGTCAATTATACTAAAGTAGCTCTGCTAAAACAATAGATTTTTCCGCATTTCCACATTTAGTTTAGTGAAGAGCATACTTTGACCTCAGTTCTGAAAGGGGAATAGAGATGTAGAAAAATAATGAGTTTTCCCACTTACAGAGGTAAGATAAATGGCCAGTTGTGTCTGATATTAAGTATTACCTGTAGTTCTTTGTCAGCACTATTAGAGACCTGTTAAGCACTGTTTCCCTTTCTTTTAAATGCAGATGATGACATGTTTTCCAGTGTGTTTTGTGAAAACTCTGAGAAGCTTATCAATGTACATTTGTTTGCCCTGGCTGCTAAGCATTATTCTTTGTCCAACCTTGGAGTGTGTACCCCATTAGAAGATGTACTTGAAGCAATGAAAGGAAACAGCCAAGAAGCAACAGGTATATTTACATTTGTATTTAAATGTTTATTTATTCACTGTTGGACCTGTGGAGTTTTGTTTTTTAAGAGTAGATTTTTTTTCCCCTACATGCTTCCATTTTCCTTTGTTCCTGGATAGTTTTTTCATTGCCTTTATTTAGAAAATAGATTCTTTTGCTAAAATTTGAGCATTCAGTATTCGTAGACCCATCCTGGCATTCACTTTTAAAGGGAATGGGACAGAGAAGTGGGCACATCACTATTTGAGATACGTTGTTGATTTCCATTGTCTTTTCCCTCAGCGGCAAGAATCATAGTGGCTACTCTGCTTTTTTTTAAAAGTATCACCCTAAAACATGGCAAATGCTTGATGTCTTAAAAGAAAAAAGTTTTTTCTAATTTTGTATGTTTTGGGCTAATACCAATTATATGTGATAAAGCTAGAGTAATTGTATTTTCTGTAGTTAAACAAATTGAATTAAAACACTCTCAAGCTGACATCAAGTTGGACACTAGGAGTCTCACCCCTGATTATATTTTTTGCATCAGATGATAAACTGGCATTTATCCTTACTGGGACTGCTGTAATTTTCTTGCAAATGTGCTATTCATGGAGTCCTCAATCTCTCTAGATTTATCACTGTCTTTGAGATTTCTCATTAGTTTTTAAGAGGCAGACTGAGCAGCTCTCTGCCTTTGCCTTCTAGTGTGTTTTATCTCTATAGTACGTTAAAACTCGTGACGTTTCTTATCCTATGTGACAGCACCATTATATAAATGTTGTGCATTTCTCCCATTTCCTACACTGATCTCTTTCCAGTTTTGCCATTTTCCATGGTTGGCTCCATGGTTTTCTTAAAAGTACTAGAATGGCATTGCTAAGATAGTCTTAATGATTTGTTGTGCATTTGTCTTACTTTCTGGCTTCTTTCCTTGTACTCTCAGTTCATCTCAAGCCCTTTTTTCTTATTTGACAACTGTATCCTGCCTTTTTTTTCCCACTTGCTTTTGTTTTCATTTTTATTAGGCTCTCATTCTGTGTGTTCCTCTTAATTTTCTGTAATTCTCTAGTTTACTGTATTGTACTTGCAGTTGAGTTCATACTTGGATTAACTTTCTTAAATAGAACTTCAAGGATTCTTTCATCTTCTTGTCATGTAGAGTGGAGCATAAGGAATAAGACAACTGCTGAATATTTTGTTCTCTGTTGAAGGAGTGGTGCTTCATTGGATAACTGGGGCCTGGGTTTGTGCTTTTGCTGTACTTCTAAATTGTACTTCATAGGAAAAATAAAACGTGTTCCAAATGTATACAATAGAATTATAATTCAAAACCTTTGTGCTGAATTGGCAGTAAGTATCAGTTAAAGTAACTTAATTGAAGTTCTTGGTACTCATTTGGCAGAAACAAAATGCCAAGTTGTGGATTCATAACGTGCAAGTTGCCAAATGAAAGTCGTGATCCTTTAACTTTAAGCTATTTTAGGTATTTTGGACTTAATTCTGTATTTCAGAAGGTATGTTTCTTTCCTGACATACAAAAGTTTGCAAGTCAAGAGAAATATAAGTGTGAGAAAATTGGCAACTTTAAGGTGAACTTGCTTATATTCAGGATAGTTCCATTGATGTTTCAGATGTTTTTAATATGGTTTCTTCTTCTAAGACAAACAGGCTTTTGAGCCTATTCTCACTGTTTGCATACTTACATAGTTCTCTAATTTCTTAGTATAGGCATATTTCTGTCCTTTCTTGGAATAATTGGTAAGCATGAACATTTTAAGCATGTTGTGGACACAAAGGGTGTTCCCTGCTGCTTCCTAATGAAGGTCACTGTTGTCCTGACTTCACCATCAGGTTACTTGCACTGAGCACACAGGGTCCAGAAGAGCCCAGCCCAGGGGGAGGAAGCCAGCAAGGAGAACATGTTTTGTTGCAGCGTTCATATCTGATATAAAAAGTGAGGGTTGGATTAAGAATACTCTCTCTACCTTTGCAGTGTGTTTTTGGCCAAGGCTGTAGTCATGCCATGCAGTGACTATTAGCAAATCTGTCTTTGAATCCCTTGTGCTGGAATATCACTCTGCCTCAATGGGGTTTTTTTGAGTGTACGGTTATCCCAATTCTTCATTCTGGTTCATGGAATTAAATCACAATAGTACAGCTTCTGTATAGGTCGTGGTATATGGTATGGACTATGAATTACTTTTTTTTTATCTGGTGTTTCTGAATTTCCACAGGTAGCTGGGATATAAAACCCTTGCACTCTGCCATAGGAAATCCTTAAAAGGTTGTGAAAGCCCTGTATAAAAAACAGTCTCTCCTCAATTTGTTCAGCTTCACAACTAAAGATGTAGCTGTAAATGGCACAACAGAGTTGAAGCAGTTTTTCGAATGAAAAACAGGTACTGGTACTAGGGGTTCATGATGGAAATGCGCAACGCTTCAGTACCAACCAAAACTAGTAACATTAAGCTTTCTGTTACTCTGTCATATCCAAGGTACTTCTGTAAAGTATTTGAACCCCACTTTATTTTTTCATCACAAAAGGAGATGGTTCTCTAAATTTCTAATGGTTTTTGAAATTAGCATTTGGTCTGCCTATACCAGTTGTACAGACAAGGAAATCCACATGTACAATATCTTTTTTCAAGAAAGTAATTTTATGATAGCAGAAAGAATTCACACAGTTTGTGTAAAACTAGTATCCTTTTTTTAATTCAAATTTTCAGTTGTCTGGGCAATATAAAAGCATCCCCAGATATATTTTTTGTGTCAGTTTGTAATATGTCTGCTTGTTTTTCAAAATAATGTAAAAATCTATCAGAATTTTGCAGAAAAAGCAGCAACAATAAAATTTATTGAAAAATCCAAAATTTTTTGCAAACAGTATCATTTTCCCTGAACTGGTATATAAACAATGTGTTCATCCTGCAGAAAGCAGAAAAAGAAGTCAAACAGTGTTTAAGAAACTTTAGTAGCTAAGGTGATAATCTATGTATGTAGATATCAACAAATTATGCTTTTTCCATCTGGAAACTCAGCTTATGTAAGTTGGAACATGTTTTCTGGATTTCTACCATGTTTGAAATACTTAATTTGGATTAAGTACTCTCTGAAATAGTACTTCACCTAGAATTACTCCATTCAGTCTTTTGAGTTCATAATATAGAAAAGAGCAAAGGTGCAATATGTGGTCATCATTCAAAGTGACAGTGCTGCTTTGGAGACCAGTCAAACAACTTTTATTTCTGTCAAGAAGTTAAATGTCTCTTTCTTCCTGTTCCGATTCTGCTGCTTCTTCTGTTGAGCCTATCCAGACACAAAAATGTTCAAAAATTAAAGAGATACCTTTTTTCTTTTTTAATGTTTTTTTCCTGTCTGTTTTTCTTTAATTTGATATGCTTACACATTAAGAGCTTTTTAGGGCACTGTGTAGATCTTCAGAAGTTCAGGAGAATCTTCAGTGAAATGACAAACGCTTGTTTCTGCTATTTGTTTTTTTTAAATCTTTTAGTCTGTTTTTTCTTTTGTCAGTTCATAGAGTCTATATTAGATTTTAAGTGTTGTCATAACAGTTTATTGTAAAAACCCCAGATGTTTAAGAAATAGAAAGATCCTATGGGGTTTGGGAAAAATAGAAAAACACTGGGTTTCTTATGAGCTAAGTTCAATTCCCCACTGTCTTTTAAAGAAGTAACACACTTGGCTCTGTTCCCAGCATGATCTGATCAAGGAATGGACATAGTTTTTGCCTAATGATCAGTTTCTGGACAGATGAATACATACTGTGCAAAAAGCAGAGAATGGGAAAGTATATTAATCTCCCTAGTTGTGTAGAAAAGTCCTCTTTTCTGAGAGCATACTGATTAGTAATGATGCAGTTTCTTCTACCATCACTCAGACTTACAAAAATTTCCATCAATTTAACTATATCCACATGTACTGTAGGATTGGTCCCCTAAGAGAAATGTGTGGGTTTTCTCCCAAGGGAGTGACTTCTGAGTTCCTCCTTTGGCTCATTAGAGAGTAGCCAAGTGGGTTCTTGATGTTGTCCACAAGCAGTAAACTCATGATAGATATTGACTCCATCTCATTAACGCATTCTTCAGCAACACTGAAATGAGTGATTTTCTACCCTAAAGGCATAACAGCTCTATAACCCATCCATAGGGTAAATTAAGAAAAGTTCATCTTCCTTTGAATTTTCCCAGCATTGCTCATAACTTTATTAGCAATATCTCCCACTTGGTATTGTGAGCAAATCTGCAACATGAACAATATGTGTGATTAATTGTCCCTGCCCTTATATTTCATTTATGTAAAGGTCAATGTAATAAATGAGACAAAAATAAATGTTTTGTAGTGAACAGGGAGAAATAATACAGTTTTATAGTTGTAGCTATTGTCTAATACCTGGTCAGGTATTAGATATGCTACATCTTAAAAACCCTGAGTTTTACAGTGTGTTGAATTTTACTATTCATTCATATTTCAGAAGTTTAATCTTCTAATAATTTAGTGAGTTTTTAATTAAAAATTACTATCCTGAAAATATAAATGGTATAGCATACATCATCTGGGGTTTTTCATGATTGATTACAAGTCTCTATTTTTATGAGTTGTGTTAATGTGTATTTATTTTCTTAATCTGATACAGGTATCAAACCAGATGAATTTATGAATAATAAGAAATCACATGAAGTGCAGGTGATGTCAGAGCTGGTAGACAACATAGCGAATTATTGTGGTGTAAAGCAGGTAAGAAAGCATTTCTTATTGTATATTACCAGATACCCTCCAAGTTATTCTCCTTATTGTGTGTGAATGCCTCATTTTGATATTCTGTCACTGGTATTCTTATTTTTCTTGTACATAATTGTAGCTAAAGAAGAGCCGTTAGGGCCAAGCTGAAAGAAAATTTTGTTTACAACTGTGTTATTCTGAAGAAGCTGCCTTTCAGTGGCTCATAATCACTCATGAATAATTTTACAAAATTGTAATCATCCTCTCTATGTTGAGCAGCTAAAAACTGTACTGCTTTTTGCTATGGATGAGTACTGCCTTGTTTATCAGTATGATATTGCTGGCAATTTTCCATAAGCATCAGTAGGAGAGCTGCATTCTGACAGGCACAAAAGAGTACCACATAGAGACCAAAGCAGAGTATCTTGAGAAATGTTGAAAGCTTATCTTATTCTGGCACAAGATTTAAATTATTTCCTATTGTTTAATACTGTTCGCCTTTATTTAACATGGATTGAGATCTATCAATTACGAATTTAGTTATGACCCTTTTAGTTGGAAGAGGGAGCAAGTTAAGCAGAGATTAATAAATCAGATGGTCCTTGGAAGGTGAAGAATTGCAGGATTTCTTTCTCCAATTTGATCATAACTTTATTTTTAATATGTAATTATTTAACATGTAATTATGATTACACAGTACACTAGATCACTGTTTCATTAAAACATTGTAGAGCTTTACTTACGGATCTAAACATAAGTACCCCAACAACTCTTTTGAGTGGTGTACTTCACAGTCTGTTAGACAAAGGCACCAATACCATTTCCTCAGTTTACACACATACAGTTTTTCTGTAAGTTTTTGCAGTGTTAAACTTTCTGTTAGATTCCATACCTTAGACCTGTGTTGTGGTAAAGCTAAATGTTTCACTTGGGGTAAGCTGAGTTCATTTATTCATTTTAATCTCTATAATGCCAGTAACTTGCCAATGCAGCTTCATCCTTGCTTTAAACTAGAGATGACTAGTAGTGGCTCTGGACACTGGATTTGATTCCTTTCTACATCTGAGCTGCACTCGATTTCTGTGCAAGGGGCTGTAAGTATATATGGAGACTAATTTCCCCAGGCCAATATTCATTCCCACAAAGATTTGTGGAGAACAAACTATATTAGTTTAACACCCAAAATTAATAAGGTATTTGCCCAGATTTCATGCTGAGCTTATTTTCCTTGAGCTTTTATTTTCCCTAAATAAATGTCTGAGTTTAGTTTAAAATTAATGTACCTGCAGTATCTCTAGTTACTGTTGCTACCACCATAGGGAAGGCCCCAAAATTTGGATTCAGCTCTAAATTACTGAAGCTGAACTTTGGTTATGAGGTTATTTGGCTCAGTCTGAGTTTAATTTAGATAAGTAAATGATGCAGTACTCTTGATAGGTTTGGGTCAGGCCTGTGGCATCTTTGGAAACAGGGATCAAAATTCTCAGTTGTGACCGTCTGTTTTATGAGGAACAACTAAGGCAAAGTTTTAGGCAGTCTTCTTACAACTGGGATTACCAAATAAATAGAGAGCTGCAATTAAGGCCAAATATTACTGGATGAGACACAATCAATTTGTGAGCATCTGTGATCACTTAAAGCGATGGAAGGTGATCTCTCCAGCAGCTCTTTAAGGGCCAGCAACAGTGGCAAGTGTGGGTGCCCTCCACAGCCCTAAAGTGGATGTGCTCTGTAAAGAGCAGAAATAGAGTAGCAGCAGATTTGTGAAAGTCTTTTAGTCTATCACAAGCATGTTTTTTGCCTTGCTTACCTTTTGTTTCAGGCAAGTATTAGTTGTTCAAGTGTTGAAGACTTTCACGTCCTTAAAAAGTTGTAGAAGAGTATAGTTTGCTTATAATGCAATATTAAATGTTTTCTGCATTTGCTGGAAGGTAGTGTTTCATATAGCATTTTCATTCAGATTTAAATAGTTCCTGTGAGATTCAGGAATGAAGGGAAAGAAAAACCCTGTTCAGAAAGTAAAGCCATCTTAATAACTTAACCGAAGTTTCAATGTAGCTGGTTACTAATAAAATCTCAAACTAATAATTTTTTTAGTATAATGTCAATATGTCAATATTCTGCAATTTCATGCAGTCAATATGGACTTTTATCAGGTGGTTTGGAGTATCTACATACGTAAGATTATTTTCTGTTTACTTTCTAAAAGAATTGTAACATTTAATGAAAAATATTATTTCAGTATATCACTTAATATGAAGTGCCTACTGCTCTATGTTAACTTTTTTCCATTTTAGTCATACACTGTAACAACACTTATTTGCACAAAGTTACAAATCCCTAATATATGAAAAGAGCTTTCCTGTTACTTTGAGAAAAAAAATAGAAAAGCTGCCTTCTCAGTATTTAAAAAGCAATTCCTTTTGTTTTGATTTCCTTTCAACTTAAAAAGAATATAGCAATTATAAAGTTTTAGGAGAGTTTTTCCTTATTGATTTTTCTCTATCCTTCTTATAAAACAAAATATATGCAGCATTTAATTAAAAAATCTAGAGCCATGAAAACGCACATTTTACAACAGCATGTGTCCTCAGGATGTTTCTTTCAGATATTACAGATCACTCACAGCTTGAAAAATGTCCTCCATTTCACCTCCATACCCATGATGTAGAATGGGTGGTAGAGGATATTGCTCTCTGTTGGTATTTTATAATGTAGTATAATAAGAAGAATAAAAGCAAGAATTTTATTACCACTGTAATCACTTCTAGGTTAATGATTTGAATTAAAACATTAAAGCAAAATAAATAAAGGCTTTTTTTCAGTTGTTTACTGGCCCTTTTAAGCACCGTTCCTATCATACAAGGGGAACTATTTTTTTAAAGAAGTTCTTGATTAAACTCTGAAAAGAAGCCAGTGTTGATTCCTCTTTGCTTAAGTGCACATTTGTTTTCTTTAATGTGTTTGTGAAAGTTTTCCTTGGAAATTGCACCATGTGCAGCAAGACTAGGAATGTATAATGTAAGGATTATATAATTCTGCATTCAGTATCCATTATATTTGTGATTTGGTGCTGGGAAATGTTGGAATGCTTCTGGAGACAAAGTTCTTGATTGCACTGTGCCAGAAACTGCATTTAAACATAGTGCCCAACTCACTGTGGACAGGACCTTTGGAGTTTATTATATCATGGAAATTTCATTTTAAAAGTTAATGCTTGACAGATATGCTATGGATTGGTGATTACCTCTCCCTTTGTAATCAAGGGAAGGTAAAGCAGGGAATAATGTAATGCAGTCTGTTTGTTTAGTACAAGATCATTGTCTGCTTATTTTTAGTCAATTTTTCCTTTCATTTAAAAACTGTTCTCCCAGTATAATTTAACAATGTATTACTGTTTTCTTTTTACTCGGAAACAACTCTTTCCTCAAACTGTAGCTTGTCTCTACAGCCACTAGAGGTCACATTTAGGAGTTAGGAATAATTCACTAGCTGTCTTATGTCCAAATGCTTCTTTTCATAGAAATAATTAAAATCTTGAAGAAGTGGAGGTGTGCATATTCTGCATGATTGTAATATCAATTGCATAAAAGAGTAGATAAAATTATTCTTTGAACATTTTTTTTCCCTTTTAAATGGGTCAGAATGGGTCAGGTTGGAAGGGGCCACAGTGGGTCATCTGCTCCAACCTCCCTGCTCAAGCAGGGTCATCCCAGACTACATGACAGAGGATTGTGTCCAGACAGCTCTTGAATATCTCCAGTCAGGCAGACTGCACAACCTCTCTGGGCAATCCATTCCAGTACTTGATCCCCTGCACATTGAAGTTCTTTCTCTTATTCAGGTGGAACTTCCTGTGCATCTGTTTCTCCACATTGCCTCTTGTTCTATTGCCTGGCACCACCAAACAGAGCCTTGCCCCATCCTCTTGACACCCTCCCTTCAGATACTTACAGACATTGGTGAGGTCCCCTGTCAGTCATCAATTCTTGAGGCTTAACAGGCCCAGCTCCGTCAGCCTTTTCTCATATGAGAGATGCTCCAGTCCCTTAATTATCTTTGTGGCCCTTTGCTGGACCTGTGCCAGGAGCTTCTTGTGTCTCTTGTACTGAGGAGCCCAGAGCTGGACACAGCACTCCAGATGCAGTCTCACTAGGCCTGAACAGAGGAGAATATTGGTGATAAATGTGACCTAATGTAATTTTCAAAAGTATGCTCAGGTTATATAAATTCTATTTCATTAAATCCATTCCTGTAGAGATTTATTTCAAGAAATTTGATGGACAAAGCATACCTAAATTACAAATATGCAGCAGTATTACATGATAACTGCAGATGAGAAAGTCATGTGCAGCCTGGGTAAAAAATTTTTACCTAATAGCATGTATTCTCTGCTGTTCTATGTAGTCATTAGTGACATGGGCTCAAATTTTTCTTTCTAATCCCATGACTGTTCAAATCTTTTTTATTAGAGTAAGGAATAAATCTTTCTTGCTCATTTAGTGAGAATATTGCTGTATTGAGTATTCTTACCTGGTAAAAATCTATACAGTTGAGTTTAAGATGAATCATATACTGTATATGCTACAACTTGGATATAGAAATACCCAGATAAGCTTTTTTATGAATGTTTGACAGACCAAGAACAAGGCATAAATGTTCTGGAATCAAACACTTTCATCACTTTTCTGGAACATCTACAAAGAAGTCATTATATCTAGTCAATATAATTTTTTTGGTAGATACCTGGACAGAAGTGAACATTATAATTTCCTTTCTTTAGAGTAATATCACTCTGCCAATTCTCATAAAATACTGTATTATGTATTTATTGCAAATTAAAATGTGTATTATGTAAAGCTATGATGATGTACTGACAGATCTCAAATTACTGTAATTTCTCGTAATCCCACACTGTGTGGGATTTTCCTTCCTCTGTTAGATCAGCTATGAGACAAACTAAACTGTCAGTTATCACTGCTTTCTCCAGAACAGGCAGTAAAAAGTAAATGTGCCACAAAAGCCTCTTCGTTTTATTACAAAAGCATCCTCACATTAAATGAAGCTGTATTGATTGTTTTCACAAAGTGGGAAAGCAGTATAAATATATATATATATATATACTGACATAAAAAGGGCTATCAATATCACCTGTCTTTTGGTCACATCTGAAGTGATTCAATTAGGCACTGAATCTGAAGATGTTTTTGTCCTGTATACCTAGTGGTAACGGGCTCCTCAGTATGGCAATTAGGTGCCTAAAGCTAAATACGGTGAGCAATTTATTTGCTAACTATCTCCTGACCCATCTTAGCAAAGGCAGGTGGAGTTCCTGGTGGGTTTTGGTTATTTTCTTTAGAGGAAGGAAGTTTTGTGTCAAAAAATATACTGAAAGTCTTTCCCGGAAGAGTCAGGACATGTGCATTGCATAAGCACTGCAGTGTCTTTTTTCTGGAGCAAATCAATTAAGACTTAACTCAGTGTTTTAAAGTCAGAAGGTGGACCAACAGAGCAAAAGAACTACGTGTGCTGGAATGGGTGATGCTGATAATGTAGCTATGCAATCCATGCTTAATTTTTTAGGAAATTATTTTGCATATGAAGTGTGCCTTGTTGCTCATTAGTATAGCAAATTTTCTTTTCTTTTTCCCCCCCTCAACTATCTAGGTGATTGATATAGGTTCTGGAAAAGGCTACCTGAGTTCGTTTTTGTCCATGCAGTATAACTTAAAAGTTTATGGAATTGACTCCTCAAACTCCAATACAAGTGGTGCTCATGAAAGGAACAGAAAATTGAAGAAACACTGGAGAGCATATCAGAGTCGAGGAAGAACAAACCTCAAAACCCACAGTTCAGAAAAGGCAAATGACAGGCCAGTGGAAAGTGAAATTAAATGTAAAACAATCAATGAAGAGTTCGTAAATAATACCAACAGTCTTCAAAGTCAGGACCAAGTGATTATGCAAGATTTAGTTCCTTCTTGTGGGTTCACAGAAATGACTACATCTGAAACCAGAACAGAAACTGAAGCTGATTTGGTGGCTCAGAAACAATCTCATGAGAGCAAACTTTCTGAAGAAGTTCTTGCTATTCTAAATATTCTGCCTGCTGATGCTGTAGAAGTTTTTTCTTCATCTCATTGTAATGGGAAGGAACTTTGTGAAGAGGAAAAAGTGCAAAGAAAAATTACATCTCTCAAGACTAAAGCAAGAAAGTCAAGTGAATCAAACCTCTATTTTCCATTGACCTCTTGCATCACTGCAGAAACAGAACTCAGTGACATCGTAACAGATCTAGAGGTTATTTGACTACAAATATTTACTGTATTTTGATTGTCCATTGTCTCTATATTGCCATTTTCATATGTACATAATGTTTGCTGAGTGTACATAGAGTGCTGTCTGTGGTGTAAATGAAGATTCTGGCCCAATAATGGTTTTCAACCAGGTAACAGAAGTACATTTAGCAGATACAGATTGTTTTTCTATTTTAACATATGTGTTGGGACTATTTTGAAGCAGCTTTTAGAATTTATGAAGTAGATAATAATCAGCTGTCAAAGTTAACAGCATACATAGTAGCACATTCAGTTATTTTACAGTTGTCATTATAGACAAAATCTAATTATTATCAAAGGAGTTATGTTTACCAGGTAGATGCATATATTAAGCATTGGAGTTTCAATTTTCCTGAGATTTCTGATTTTTTAAGTTACAGATTTTTGTAATTTCCATCAAACTGGGAAGACATAGAATTTATTGTGTATAGTACTCAAGATGAAGAGTTTGTAAATAGTGTTTTTATTTTGACTTTTCAGAGTAATTTAGTTAATTTAGTAATTTACTAGGTGACAGGGTTTGTGTCTCAACAAACAAACAAGCTCAGCTGCCCAAAGACAGTGACACTAATCTAGAAGCCATGTGGTTTTATGTTTAGTTCCTATGCCTGAAATAATGTACATTGATTGCATTAGATGCATTCTTTTATGGAATGATGAAGTCATGCCTATGTGCAGTAGTAACCAAACTATTATATTCCGAGGCATAATTCGTCTCTGAATCAAGACCATAGCTTTGTTTTGATGGTCTTATAACTTGAGTAAATAAATGCTACTGAGTATCTGAGAATGTGTGGAGCAAGCTCATGTCTGTCTGCAGAAGACACCCTGAGCAGCAGGGTTTGTTGATAAAGCATATGCTTTTACATTTGCACAGCTGGATTTTGTATCCTCTTAGCACGTAATTTGTATGATGTAAAAGGTGGAAGAAATGCTGTATCACTGCCTTTCTTTATATATTAAAAAAATACTGTCAGAAAAAGTGAAAGAGTAAAGAGGAGGTTTTACTGTTTTGCAGATGCATGTGCTAGGTAATACAGATGGGTAAAATCAGATGAGAAAATTAAATAAAATTAGAATGGTTATAGAAAGGTATCCCAAGTGAGTGATTTTGCACTAATTTCATGTTGTTAACCTGGAGAAGAGAAGGCTCTGGGTGACCTTATAGCACTTTCCAGTACCTAAAGGGGGCATACAAGAAGGCTGAAGAGGGAATTTTTAAAAGGACATGGAGTGATGGGACAGGGGGGAATGGCCTTAAGATGAGGGGCAATAGATTTACACTGGATATTAGGAAGAAATTCTTTACTGTGAGGGTGGTGAGCAACTGGAACAGGTTGCTTAAAGAAGCTGTCGGTGCCCTGGAAATGTTCAAGGCCAGGCTGGATGGAGCTTTGAGCAACCTGGTCCAGTGGAATGTGTCTCTCCCCATGGTATGGGGGTTGAAACTAGATGATCTTTAAGGTCCCTTCCAACCCAAACCATTCCATGATTCTATGATTCTGTGATTAATAAAATGGCTGAAATTTAAAGCAACGCCATGTTTATCATGCAGATTCCAACTAATAATGCCAGAAAGGAAATACCGTTATGAATGGCGAGAAGAGAGAAAATTTTGATGGAGAAATGGGGTTATAAGGGAAATTGCGGAAAAAGGAAAGCAGGAAATAGAATGGACAGAAGAACAGACCATCTGAACCTGAAGTTCTTCCTTTGTGCTAGGGAACAAAATGCCTATTTGTTGTTGAATAGGAGAGGCATACTGCGAAACTGTGTCAGTACTACAGTTTTGGAAATAACAAAGCCTGTTCTTCACCTTCCGTCTGTATTTAGGAAGTGGTTTTGATTTCAGCTGCTTAAAGGTGCAGAAATTCCATAGACAGGTCCAGCCAGATTTACAGCAGTTAGTCTTAAGTAAGAAAAAGAAAGTAGCAGTCATACTAATAACAAGAACAGGAAAGCTAGGAAAGACAAGAGAAAATGTCCTATGTCCAGTCAACATGTAGATGTTCCCTTCCTTTCAGCTGTTATTCATAGTCTTGAACTTCTGCTGCCACATTGCGACAGCTGCTGGGTGATGCTCCCCCCCTTCGTCCCCCTCCATGTGGTCCCCAAGGTGCCCCAGAATGAGCCACACAGAGACTACAGGAGAGGAAGCAGAGAGAGAGATTTATTAACATGGGTAGAGGTATTTAAAGGTTTAGGGGGATTCTAGCTACTACCAATAAGAATCCAGGCATAACAACCAATGGGAAGGAATTAACTAAGGGCCAATAGGTGAACTTAAACAGAATCCTTCAAGGACTAATTCCTGCAGGCCTGGCTAGGGAGATAAGGGTTTTCTCAGGGGATTTTGGGAAGGAGACAGTGACTAAGGGAAAAAAGACAAAGACTCCATCTTTATAACACAGTAAAATCTTCAGTTTTTAAGGCATTTTGGCTAGCTTCATCTTCTTCACAGGCCCATTTCTTACATGACTTTTTCCATTTCTGATAACTGCAGGTTCTGTGCCACACCACATTGCTGGTTTTCAAAGTGTTTTTGTAGCCCTGAAGATGTTTTATTAGTATTAAATAATTCTAGGACAGAACAGCAGGAGTCTTTATGGAGTTCTGGGTTTCTGCCTTACAGTTCACTAACAGCTTGCAGCATATTTGAGTTTTGGAATTTGGTGTCATTCACACTCTTTCAGTTGATGATGGAGATGCTTTATTTTTGCCTTTTTTTTTTAATTTTTAGGACTGTATGATGGTGGGTCTACATACATGTGGAGATCTGGCTGCAAATACACTACGAATTTTTACTGCCAAGCCTGAAATCAAAGCTGTTTGCAGTGTGGGCTGCTGCTACCATCTGTTGTCAGAACAGTTTGAAAACCAAGAAGGTAATTCTTCTGAGCTTAACTTGTGGCTGTGAATTTGCATATTGAGAGTATTATACCTTTTAATTCATAACCTCCTTGCGTTTGTTCCTTTATTATTTAGAACTGGTTTTAATAACATTGTGTGAGTTATTCACTCCCGGATGCCCTGTAGCTTTTGTGTTATGCCAGTATTCCTTACTGAGATTAGGGAGATTAATGCATAATCAGTGTCAGCTGGTTTTATTCCATTGCTTCACTTATAAATGGTGGAGGCTTTTCTAGTCCAGTATGTTTTCATTCTTTCCAATATTTTGTACCAGACTTTGTCCTTGGCTGTCTACATGCAACATCCTATTATTTTGAGTTGTGCATATACAACTATGAGCAGAATTAAGTTCTTGTAAGCTAATACTCAAAAAACCACTCATCTGGGTGCTATGATCTGAGTCATTGCCAATTTAGACCATCATAGAACAGTACATACATAACATACAGAACAGTCTTTCTTGGGGACACAACTTGAAAATTATTTTAGGATTCACATCATAGGAAATTTTCCTTCAAATGTGGATTTTTTCATTTTTGATAGAAAGTTGGTATTTTTACTTGAAATTCTTTTACATGAAATTCTGAAAAATGAAAAACAGTAGCTGGCTTTCTTGAAACAAGTGGTACATAGCTGAGCTGTCTAAATGACCAGCTGCTGAAGTCCTAGAACCTGATTATAATATCAACGAAATCTGAGAAAGGGGTGGATTGGCAAAGTTTATTTCAGCTCTTTCAGGAAACTTCACAGACAGAAAGGCAGGGGAAACCCAGCTGTTGCTCTTTAACAGTTAGCTGCTCAGGTGGCTAAGGCACAGTTCCAGACTGACCATGACATGTGCTAGCTCTTGCTTACTTTAATAATCTTTTCATATTATTTTTGTTTTGCTCTGTAACAATTTTAAGAGTTTTTGCAGTATATTAGTCTCAGTTATTTCACAATACTTCAGCTCCAAAAACAAAGAGAAAGAAAATGCAGTCAAAATCCCTAAGTCATAGAAATGCAGCTAGTAAAAAACCATACAATTTCTTATACATCAGAGTTTTAAGAAATTCAGAACTTTCCAGGTACTTGTCATTAAGTCTGAGTGTCTGAAACATTTGGTTATTTCATGTTATTATTGCAAAGAGGACATGGTTTCCTGTTCTAGCTGTAGGATTACTTTTTCCAGACCGGCCCATAAGGCTGTACTAAATTATTGTTACTCAGACACCACCAAAGAATCAGGTCTGATAATCGGTTCTACGTTCAAACAAACTGATATATCTGCATGGTAATAAGAGATGCTGCAGTTTCATAGATGTATGGAAATGAAGCCAAATTACACATTGGAATTTATAGCTTTTTGAGTTTTCTCAGCTTGAAGGATAAAAATTTGGACAGACTAAAAGAAAATTACAGTATCCCTTTCTTGGGAAAGAACACATTGTACCAGTGGTGCTATAAAAATAGATTTTTTGTGTGTGTGCTGTTACTATGAGGGTGCATATTCTGAAATCTATAATGCTGTTGTATTCCCTTCCTAAGTCATGTACTATATGGCTTGTTCATAAATGTGCAGGGGAGAGCTAAGAGCACAAGGACTGACAGTATCTAAGATTTCTTCCAAGGGAAAATGAGAGAGTTCAGACTCTATCTTGTATCTGCTCTTCCTGTGCATGGATTCCAAACTGACACAGCATTCTAGAAGATGCTAGAGGACTCTGTAATTAATCAGATGGTATAGATCCCACAATTTACTTGTACAAGCAGTAAATCAGTTTCTCTTGCAGCTGTCTGACGCAAGTGAATTTTGGTACCACTTCCAAAATGGACCAAATCATAGCATTTAACCAGCAAACGGCTTCTGGAGATCATCTGGGCCAGATCACAGTGCAGGGTGGGGCCATCTTAGATTATGTTGCTCAGGGCCTTGCCCATTCATGTTTTGAATATCTCCGAAGGCAGTGATTCAGCAGCCCAGTTCAATGTCTCCCCTCACCATGAGGTTCTTTTCCTTATATCTATTCAGAATTTGCAGCTCTTGTGCATTATCTATTGTCTTTTTCATTTTTCACCACGAAGTCCAACTTAATCTTTTCTGTTTCCTTTTCTTGGGTAGTTAAGAAGAGCAGTTAGATCCCTCCTTGACCTTTTCTGCAACTCTCTAGTCCTCTTGCTACCAGTAAATTAATTTCACAAAGTCAGTGTAGTGAGGTGGAGAGCCGAAAGAAGCACTCTAGATAGTCTCACTCTCACAAGTTCTAAAAAGGGAAAATAATCACATCCCTTAAGCTGCTGGCTTCACTATCAAGCTTCAGAGTACCATCAGTTTTCTGCCTACCTTAGAGTCCATGTGTCTGAGTCGTATCTTTCCATTTTGTCCATTTTGACACTAAGAACACCTTGCTGAAAGACTTGCTAAAATCAAGGTAAACTATGACTGTGCCATTTGCTGGTTTGTTGAACCAGTCACTGCATCACAGAAAGCAGTAGTTTGTTAGTCCCTTGTAAATTCCTACCAGTTATTCTCAATCTTGTTCTTCATGGGCCTGGGCATGGTTTCCAGGAAGATTTGCTTTATAAACTTACTGAGACTTGCTCAGCTTGTTCAGGTCAGATTGAAGGTGGGTATGGTGTTTGCCTTTTTCCTGTAATTGGAAACTTCCTTTGGTGGACATGACTTGTCAAAGATGATAGAGTGTGGTCTCATCATGAAATGCCTCCCATCTAGTCACATGCAGTTTTGTATTTCCAGTTTGCTTGTGTGGTCCTTCAGCCAATATAATCTCTACTGTAGGTAGATAGGTATAATCTCTACTGTAGGTCACTTGCCCAGACTCTGACATTAAACTTGGGAAAGCTACTGGATGGTCTAGGCATCAGTCAGAGATTCTAGAGACCTGTAGAAGTCTTACATGAAGAGACTAGTTTGAATATTAGGACACAATGATGGATAGAAGATCTTCCTAAGAAGCAAAGAGGATTGGGCAGAATTTGCTGCGACACAAGAAATCACTTATGTGTTCGAAATCAGTCCAGTATGCAAGGGCTTCCCTGCAAGGACACGGTGGGAAGTTCTGTTATAAAGCATTTTGTAGTTATTTAATCTGGATTTAGTGGCTTCAAAGTTTTTAAAAATCTGTTTTAAAAATATCATTGCTCTATTTTAAATTTGTTCGTGGGTTTTTTGCCCTCTTTAAAAGCTTTTTTATTTTCTTGAGATGCGCATCCTTAAAGGCAAGGTTCTGGCAAGTTCACCTCAAAGCTCTTTCCCCCAAAGCAGCACATTTTCTATCTTTGCTGCTTCTTTAATGTGAACTCAGATCATTGTGCTCTTCAATCTGTATTTGAAGCAGATGAGCCAGCTTGCAAAATCGCTGCCGTGGACTGTTCGTTGCCCAAACCTGAGATGGCTGAGCAGTGTGCAGTTTGGCAGTTAAGATTTAATAACAAGATCAGTCTTGTTTGAGGCCCGTGAAAAATAATAACTGGAATTAACTGATGTTCGTAGGGAGAAAATTTACCTGTTTTGATGCCTAACATAATATTTGTAAGTCTAAGGTGGTGAGTTGACAAAATATCAATAAGATGTTACTGTGGTATTCTTGGTGGGCTACTGAATCATCTTGGTTATCTCAAGTTTGGGGTGGGTTTTTTTTTGTCTCAGAGCTGACGACAGGAAATAATTCATTACATTTCTCATATATTCTAAAAATAGTAAAGGTATTGCAAGATTGCCTGATTCAGTTTGCCGTTGGACTTGCTGTGAGTACTTTGAGAGCATTTCTGATGCAAATAGTGCCGGCAGTCACGGTCTTGGATAATGCAATCACTGTATAGTGTCCTTCTATGTCTATAAATTAGCTAAATTAATCTGGAAATTTTTGTAATGGGATCATGTTTCCAATTGTGCTGGAAATAATTTTGAACTCTTAATATCATGAAAGCTTTTGCTTTGATTTATTAGTAGCTTCAGCAACCAAGAGGTGCTGTGTAATGTCCAATTTCAAGTCAATTTTAAAAAGTTGAAGCAAATGGCTTTTAACACCTGTCTTTAAATTTCACTGCTGTTATAAGCAGTACCAAATTCTAAGTTTCAGTTAATAAGGAATATTATGACAGCTCTTGGAAAATTCTAAGTAGTTTTACTTTGGCTCTCTCTAAGGAGAATTGTCTGTTTATATAGCGATTCTTCTCTGGGTAAGATATATGTAACCATTAGTATAGTTGATTCTTTTGGGATTTTACTTCCCTGTTACTGTATTGGATAGTCAATTACATCAGAATAGTAAGGTTTTGACTATTTATTAGTGACTTTTTACATAAACCTGTTTACATAATGAGCCATTATAGCAGTTTTTCTGGGAAAAAATCAATTTGCTAATGATTTTTAAGGTTAAAACATAAACATCAGGAGAATAACCTCAGAGTGTGATTAGATTGTAACAATTGATGGGATAAACAAGGATGTGAATAGTTATTATTATAGTAAGTATTTCACAATTTGAAATAAGACATAGATATAGTTGTCTAGGTCCTTTCAGTGATAGCTGTCTGATAGATGCTCTTTTTGAGGTTGGCTTGAGTACTATAAATCATGAACTTCAGCTTTTGTAAGGATTTCCAAAGTTAGGTCACTACTGGGCAAAGGAGTCCTAGAGCCCTGTGGCAGCTGTGGAGAGTAGCTTCTCAATAATGCACTCTGGAAAAAGTCAACAAAGCTTTTACAGGACAAGCTTTGAGTATTGAAAGCTAGTGAATGTAATTAAGGGCACCAAAAGGGTTGCAAAGGGTAGTCAAAATTCACATACAAAATTTTATCAGATTTGTGAAACCTGAAAAGGCCTTGAGTAAGGTGGATTCAGAGGACAAAAACTTTGAATTTTTGAAACGATTCCTTGTGCGAACAGAATGGCTTCATATCACTTCATTCCACTGAAATATAAAAGATTACTCACTGTTTCAGAGTATTAGAGTACAGATGATTTATGTGTTGCCTAGGTATATTTTCAAAGACATTCCACAGCCAATGTCTTAAAATAGCTATCACTGATACCATGGCAACACAGGAAAACACTTTCAAGCAAAAGATCAAAAAGCTTCATTTCCTTCCCAAGGCATCTTTAGATATTGCTGCATAGGGCACATTCCCATGAATTTCGTGACACAACCAACTCGTGACTAAACTCCAGATGTTTCCTATGAAAATGGATCCTGAAAAAATAAGAAACTTGAAAAAATATGAACTGGGTGAGTTTTACAGATGTTAAATGAAAGTATTACCTATTGAAGTTGTTAAGGTGTTTTTCATTAATAAATGTAGCAAGAATATATTAAAACCTGAAACCATCTTACATTTATCTTTTTTTCTCTATGTACAAAGTAAGAGATTAGAATTGAGAATGCCAGAGTTTTAATAATACAGAGTAATTAAAGCATACTCTAGGTTTGGGTTTTGAGAATTATTTTGGTGACAACTGATTCTATTTCCTGAAAGGAAAGAGCATTTTTCTTCCTCACTGACCCTGCTTCCCCTCAGCAAAATCCTGCTTAGTCATGGATTTTTTTATTTTTTTTTTTAACTGCAAACTCAAGGAACTGTGAATTATATGGCCATGGTAGATTTAGTCTTTCTCATGAAGGAAAAAGGCAGCTAAGTAGTTTATCTACTTTGGAATAACAGAAGTAGACTGAGAAATCTATGATGTCTTGGAAGATAGATGCTATGGAGGACCTGAAAAAGGCTATTTGTGTTTTAGTACTACCTTGATGAAATTTTACCATCTATACAAAAAGACAAAGTAGGATGTATGTAAATAAATTTGAGAAGAGTAACAAAGATTAATTTCCACTGAAAAATCTCAGATGAAAAAATGACCTTTCAATCCATTGAGTTATATCCTCAGCCAAAAGCAGACATGAGGCTTAGGGTTGGGATTCAGAGAGCCACAAAGCCTCTAGGGCTGGAAAAGGCACTCCGAGGGAAGCATGACACTGCACCAACATTGCTGCCTCCACGCCTTTCTGATCTGGGTCACCTCATGGAACTCGTCAAGCTTCTTTTCCTAGTAATGGTAAATCCTGTTGGTCTGCTGTGTTTTAAAGACCATATTTTACTGTAAACCTTTGCAAAGTAAAGTTTAAGTGTTAACACACTAGAAATTGTAGTATTACTCTTAGAGATGAAAATCTATGGATGGCCTAGTATTAAAGGTATTGTAGAAGTTTGTCCCATTCTCTTGGACTTCCTTGTAATCATCTGTGAACATACAGAATTATTAGCTGTTAAAAGGATTTTACCTTTGTTTTACTACTACTGCCATATATTTTTTCTGTAACTAGTAAAAAAAAGAAACATCAATAGAAAATTGCTGATGTTTAATTGCAATATTTGCATCAATTCATTTTATTAAATGCGTGGTTTAGTGTTTTTTAGAATTTAGCTTAGAGGTAAATTTATAGCAATTTAATTAATACATTCTAAGATTATATCCTAGCATAATGTCAGTTCAGCTCATCAAATGATTACCTAAATTCCCCCTTTTGTTAACTGTTCATGGAAAGAATTCTGTCTGATTGTTTACTCTGTACTGAATTATAACATGATTGCTTCATGTGCTGTTGAACACTTGCACTGTTTACTGTGAAATTTTCCATAGAATACCTGTACTTAAAATGTTTCTTGAGTATTTTTGGAGGTTTACACAGTTTAGAACAGCTGTGTCAGATGTTGTGTTGTCAGATAGAAGCACAATAAGGTATTTAGTGAGCTATATAATATTAAGTATATCTGAAAATAGTTGTAGGCATTAAAGGAAGGATTTTAAGATGTAGCACATATATATTAACTTTATAGTGATATATTAATCCTACAATTTTTATCACTGTTCTTGAGAGTGGACTGAATATGAAAAAAATAAATAAGACTTAAGGCACTGTTGTAGATGTGTGGTCAACTTTGGATATACACAAAAATTCCTTCTCACTTAAAACATTTGTTTCTCTCTCGTTTTCTCCTACTTTACAGTTTCAATAATTTACATGAAGATGGTGCTTTGCCTGATTATCTTTTTCAAAGGTGTCATAATTCTTCAGTATTGTGCATGAGTACAGTGCACTGATATTAGGATTGTACCTGACAGGGTAGTAACTTTAACTTGCATGGATGATTAATTTGCCTAGAGGACAGGGTGTAAATTAGAAGGGATTTACTTGAAAAGATCAATTCTTTCTAACTCAGTTTGCAAACTTTTATTTTTTAATATTTTAACATATGTACTAGAAAGACTTATTAGTGGAAATCATACAGTAGGAACCATGGCATACATTATTGTGTTTGAAAAAAAATATATTTAATAAGTTCCTATTGCCATCCCTGCAGTAGAAATGCCCATATAATCCATTTATTATTATACTCTATATTTAGATTTGAAGGTAACTAATGTTTTAGAGCTTGTCATGAGGTATTTACAAATTCTTAGAACCTTCCTAGTGCTGAAACCAAATGCAAGCTGTTTTGTCAAATTTCATCTGTATTTCTAAATAACTTTCTTTCTCCTGCTACTCATTCAGAATTAAAATCCTATTCTTAAATCATGGTCCTCAAGTCAGTATTCACCCTCTATGAGCTTCTGACGTTTCTCAGGGCTAAAAGGAGAGCAAACTGTGAGGTTGCCTGCAGATTACCTGCTTGCTGTTACTCTCTAGAGACCAGATGAGACTGGGCACTATTGCTAGAAAACCAAGGGCTGTGGGCTGGAGGGTTCTTTATAGTTTTTTCCTTTTTTTCTTTGCTTAACTTTTATTAAATGAATTCCACTTAGATATATGTATCTCAGACTGTTGTTAAATTTGAAGTTTTATTTCTGCTGTCCTCTTTTTAACCCCATTACATGATTTATTCTTAAATTTCCCCCAGTCACCTTCCTGTGCTAAAAAGCCAGTTTCCCAGCCCATTTGTGGTTGTTTTTTTAAGAAAGTAGTAATTCTTATTCAGCATTGTAAAAAATCATCTGACAAATATGCTAATGAAAACTCTAAACATTCAGAGTTTGTCTACATTGAAAACTTGATATTAAGAACATCTATAAAGTAATCTCTGTACTTTAGTTTTCCCACATTTGCATTAGTGTTAAACATGAAGAATTGTGTTGTTATTCAAAATATAAATGATACTGAAGCAAACTGAGCACAGATTATGATGCAAATGCTTCTTGATGTTTTGAAGAAACAGCAAGAGCCTTTGCAGCTGCTCTTTTCTGGAAAACAAACATTCTGCCTCGCAGCAGAACCAATCTTTCAGAACTAGAATAAACAAATACACATTGTTCTGTGTGATGTTTAAAAGATGTTTATGATAGAATAAGAACACAATGAGAAGTGGTACTGAAGTCCTGCTGTATGGAATGACTGCCTGGCCTACATCTTGTGACTTGGCATAACATGGGGTGACGTGAGGATTTGGAAACTTTTGTCTTGTCCTTTTGTTTTTTTCAGTAAAGGACATTAACTTAAAATTGTTTTGGAAAATGGGAAATTATCAGAAACTCAGCATAAGCCCAAAACATCTGTTACAGGGAAAACACGTTTTTTATAGCACCACCACAGGTTTTGGTACTAGGTGAGAACAGTTAAGTGTTTCTGCTACCATTAACTACTGTTCATCTTGCCCAATCCGTTGTGTATTCTATAAGTAAGAGGAATGGCTGTGCCTTTATTTTTCTCCATTTTGCAGAATGCTGTGACAAAGTGTGGGGATTTCCCATGTGTCAGTACTTGAAGGACAAAGGCTGGTGCTGTGGTCGCAATGCTAGAATGTCAGCATGCTTGGTATGCTTCCTCTTCTTTTCTTTTTCCTGCTGAGGGCTTTGTCCAGATGTTATGGGATTCATTGTTTTTGGCTTCTAATCCTAAAGCCATGACTTTAATCCAAGTCTATACAGAATAACATCATTAACGTTGTAAGCATGATAAATTATATCCAAAAAAAATAGTATTGACCTTCCAGCTAACAGCATGAAAAAATGAGTAGTGACAGAAGTGTATTTTAAGTGTACAGAAAGGCCAAACCTTTGCTGAAACCTAAACAAGGTAACCCCTCAGAGTAATTGTTCCTGGCCAAGGACTTAGGGGGAAACAAGGTAATTGTAGAAGGATTGCAATCAGTAACTCCCACACTGCCTTCGTGATTCATAATAGTGAATGTTCTGACTATTTAAAACCTGAACAGACTTGCCCATTCCAAAAACTAGCAGGGCTCTAAAATCCATGAGGCTTAAGAATCTGGAAACATTTTTTTACATTGCACCAAGAGAGAAAGTACTTCCTAGCCTCATCAAGGTAGGTTGATGAGCTGTTGTTTAATTTGAAAAACAGATAGGTACTGAAAATTTCAACCACTGTTTCAGTTAGAAGACCACTATTCCTTTCCTCTATTAATTTTTAATTTCTGGTATCATAATGAATCACATCAGGTTATGGTTAGCCTCTGCTGCTAGCTCTCTACCTCTGTTACAGAGAACAATGTAGACTAAAGACTCAGTATAGGCTAGCGGATTGAGACTTGAACTATCATGATAATTAGATGCTATCAGGAGAAAGTATAGGAGTACAGTTGTTTAGTATCATAAGGCTTAAATGCGTTACCCTTGGAAAGTAAAAAAAAAAAGAATTGTTCATTTTAAAGATGTTGCTGTAAAACTTGCAACAAAAAAAGTGCTTTCTGAAGGGATTTGCCATTTCTCTTTTTCTTCTAAGTGTCATACAATACCAATCCTTCCTCAGTTGACACATTAGCTATTTCCTCTCCTATTCCATTTCTTTTGGAAAAAGTTTGCTCTGTTTTTCAACAGTGGTAGGAAGATAAATCTTGTAAGCAAATGACCCCCAGGAGACAGTACTGATCATGCCATATATATCTATTTTAGATTTTCAGAAATCACAGAAATTTGGCAGTTAAAAACTTTTTTTGTTAGACATTCACGAAAGGCAAAGAGTTCTCTAGTGCCACTAGATCCTTCTACTGTTAAGTTGGTAAATCTGTATATGCATTTTTCATGACTAGGATTTTCCTTGCCTTTTAGGAGGTAGAAGGGAGCTAGCACAGTGCCACTAGGCACCCATTTTTTTCATTTTTACTGTGATCTTTAAAACTTGTTTACAATTTTTATGGGCACAGTATCTTTTCAACTGTGAAAGGATATTCCGTGCTTCTAGTTATTTGTCATTCTTTGTCACTATGGTTCATAAAAATTAGTCTTGACACCTACATCAACATTTAAAGTATGAAGAATCTAGTGAAAAATAGTGCACGCTATTTTAAAGTGCAGTCCCTCTGAAGTTTCATTTGATTTAACTCTATTTACAGCAGTTCAATTTATTTGAGTTCTAGGGTTTAAAACTAATATTGTACATTGAACCAATATTTACTTTTAAGTAGTCAAATATGCAAAGTGAATTATTTATGTTTCAGAAGGAACAGACCCAAGAAAAATGCATTTCTTTGTAGTGTTTTTACTGAAAGTAATTATCTGAAATTCTTATACAATACAATGAAAAGCAAGCAAATTTTGCATGTGTCTAGTTCCATGCAGTTGGATGTCATTACTTCTCCTATAAATAAACCAAAATAACAGGAGTAGCTGATTATGAGTACCTAAAGGTATTAACACTTTAAAGCGTGCAAGCTTGTTTTATGTCACACCATTAATCTTTTAAAATGTCATCTCCTCTGACTTTTATACAATGTGTTTATAAAATGTTTATGATAGAGAATAAACATATCAGCAATTTAATTCCTTGACTCTTAAAGGCTTTGGAGCGAGTTGCAGTTGGCCAAATGGTAAGTAATATTGTTTATTTTAGCCATTTTAAGATAAAATGTGTTTTTTTCCCTTTGAATGTTCTTGATCCATGGCCTCTTACTGAACTTCTGCATATCTGGAATCTAAAATACTGGCAATATACTGTGTCAAATCCTGATAGATAGCATGTGTCGTCATGAAATCACATTTTTATTGCTGTGGTTGTACTGTTTTCTTTTGACAATTAAGAGTCTGAGGGGAAAAAAGCACAGCTTAAAATTTAAGGCATTAAACTACCCTTTCTAACTTTCTTCGCTATCTTTCAGCTAATACATAAATTCAGTGCAAATGTCCTTCTGATATCTCTGGTTTGGATCACTCTATCCCAAATGTTTTATCAACTAATGTAAAAATAGACATTGTTATGACAAAAGCTTGAACCTGTTAGAAACATCATCATTCTCATTTTTAATCCCTGTATATTTTTTCCCTGTGAATATTTTGAATTATTGTTTTGCAAGTTATCCTTTGGGGGATGGTGGACATCAACTGTGCAAGTATTTTAAAAGGCAAGGCTAAGAGACTTCTTTCCATGTGTAAGCCCACTGACCCCAGTAGTTTTTTCCTGCAAATTTTTAATTGAGAATCATTAACTATTTTTGTGGAGAATCATTAACCATTTATGTGCAAAGAGATCTTCCATATGCAAAGATATGAAATTTTCAGTACATTCTTTTTTTTACCATGGTATTTTCTGCATGGTTCAGACTACAGTATATGATGATTCAGCTAGGGAATTACTCCTTTTGTCTTCAAATCAATTTAGCTAAACTGTTATTTATTTTGCATATTAGAATTTGGATCAGGATCAGTATGCTTTTCTCTGTTCTTTTTCCCTCCATCAACCTTTGATCTTCAGAGCTTGCGTTTCTCTTTTTTTCTTGCATTTATGGTTGTTAGAATCTGACCCAAAACCATAATTTTGACTGGATGCAAGAACATTAGTAAATTGTCCTCTTAAATCTGTTATGACTGAATGTAAAGAACATAAGTCTGTAAGTTGTAAAGGACTCCAGTACTGGTTTTGTTACTCTGATCTTAATTTCAGTGCCAATTTTAAATCTTTGCTGTTGTAATCTTTTGCAGCTGCCTACAGAATCATTGTTTTATCGAGCTGTTCTTCAGGTTATTATAGAAGAAATTTATGGTGTTACCAAAAGGTAAGCAGCTCTGAATTCACAGAATACCAACGAAATATCTGATTCTCTTCCACCTCTATTCTATAGAGAAAGTATTTTCTACATACACATTAGTGTTAAAATGCAGGAAAGATTTGCTCATCCTAAGTCTGGATCACAAGCATATTGCCTTTCCTTTACCTGTAGCTGAAATAGGTTTCTTTGGTATTGGATACATGACTAAAACATATCTTCACCAGAGAACACTCAGCAAAACTCACTAAAAAGTCAATGCAATCCTGGGCTACCCAGTCATGCAGAGGTCCTGGCAGCTTTAATAATGTAGAAAGAAAAAGGCATTTCCATTTGTCCTGAGAAAAACTGCTACAAGCTCAGTGGCCATAATGGCTGTAAAGAGCTACTCACTGCCCGTGTGTACCCTGGCAAGTACTGCCTCCTTGTAGAAAGGGATTTGGGGAGCTGCTGCTGAAGACCTGACGTCTGCATTATACTCTTTCTTGTGCTTGTAGTTGGATTAGATTTTATCTAATTCTGGAGGATGTGTGCCTGTTAACACTTGGAACATGTCCAGAAGCACACCTTCTAGTTTAATTTAGTTTGAAAATAACCCATTTTTTTGAGCCCTGATGCTATTCCACAGTGTGAACCAAGGCAAGAGGGCAGGGGAAACCAGAAAATTCACTTCAGCAATATACTCCAGATCTAAAATAAATGCTAACGCTGATACTCCCAAAACTTATGCTAGATGTAAAGTCAGACATCATTACCCTTCAGAAGGGAAATGCTTCTTTATTTTAAAATTGCATAAAATATCACACAAAAAATCATGACTGCTAAATTGTAAAGAAAGAAAAAGCATGAGGCAGATTTTCATTTGTTAAAGGAAGTATAATTTGGAAGAAGTAATTAAGATTATACCTTTGAAATTAAAGCAATGGCTACCTTGAAACAACCTCCATCACGCCCAGTTTTATTTCTGAGCCTGATGTTGTATGGCATGCAATATCCCTATGGTCCCTTGTGTTCAGCTGTCCTGGTTGTGTTCCCCCTGCACTTCTGGCGCACCTTCAGTCTACTCACTGAGAGGCAGAGGGAGAAACAGAGAAGGCTTTGATACTGTGCAGTCGCTGTTTGTCAGTAGCTGAAACATTGATGTGTTACTAGTACTGTTTTAATCACAAATCCAAAGCACAGCACTGTATGGTCTGCTGTGAAGTTAGCTCTATCCCAGGCAGATCCAGAAAACATCTCTTTCCAAGTAGCTTGTTACAGGAGGAGATGTCCATCCTCCTAAGAATGACATAGCAGCATAATCATTGGGCTGATGCAGTCTGAAAATCAGTTAAATGTTTAAGTGCATCTCAGCATTAAATATGACAATAGAAATGATTCTCAATGAGTGGGTGTCCTTGACAGCTAAACAGCATTAAACTGCTACTGAGGGAAGTCTTTCTATTGACCTCAGGAGATGTTAGCTCTGGTTTTTAGGTAAGGAGGTAGGGTTTTACTAAGAATAAAGAAGGGCAAAGGTTTTAAACTAAGATATTTCTGTTCAGTATTTCACTCTGAGGGTTGAGGTGTGTGTATTTCATGTTAAGTAATTCGGTAGCTGAAAATTCTGTATCTGAAAATTTAACATTAAAATTACATTAGGACATAGTCAAGAAAATTAATTCAGACTAACAAAAACTTTGCATGTTTCTTCTCCAAGATACTTTAAACACATAGAAGAGAAAAAACAAGTGATCTGTTAGGATTCTTCCTAGATGTTTTGGGGTTTTTTTAAGTTGTTGTGCATTATTTTAACATGTTTTCTGAAAAAAACCCACATTTTGGGCTGACTACAAAAGCAGGCTATTGCGTTGTAAGCAGAAGAAAATGCTGGCATCATTTAATGAAATAAAAATTGCAGGGATAAAAACACAAGATAAAAAAGCAAAAGTGGCATTTGCTCAGTCCAGTGGTTGATGGTAAATAAATTATAGCAGCATTACAGTAAATTACAGAAGTATAGAAGGAAATATCTGTCAACATAAATAAGAATTTTGTCATTCATGTAGGGAAATAAAAATATTAGTGAAGAAATTAAGAACAACCTTCACCTAACTCTCAAAAGTTTTAGGTAAAATAATAGCCTTACAACAACCATAATACAATTATACAGTTGCTGTGTCTAGAAATTACTTCAAGTATTAGCTAGATTGTTTTAAGTGGAAGGAAGAAAAAGGCCAGTTGTTACTGACTTGGCAGTAGTAACTGTCCTGCTGATTTATTTCTCCCAAATTAAAAATTAAGTTAAAAGTACATGACTTTCCATTGTTGGATGTCTAAAAGCCTACATCTCAATGCTGTATTTTCAGTGATCGACATGTTGGAAAAACTTTCTCTAAATCATCCTCCTTCATAGATTATGTCAGAAGGTCTCTGAAGAAGCTGGAACTGGATGATTCAAAGGTGAGTCACTAAATAGAGACTATATGAAATTATTATATCCCAGTAAATTCTTGAAGTCGGCACCACAATGGAATGTTTAAGCCACTGAGTTGAATTACTTTGTAAATTGCTGTATGAATATAAAGCATTACCATTTTTATTAATATTAATAGAGCAAGTCCACGCGTCTTTATATGTATTCAAAAAAAAACCCAAATCAAAGCTGGGCTTTTTTCATGGCTTTTTTTTAAACAGACTTCGATGTTTAAATTCTTTAAAAGATTCTGGTTTAAAATTACTTTTTTCTAATGACCTGATATAAAACCAATCCTTTTTTCTACATGGTGGTCATAATCAGAATTTTTTTAAGGCTTTCTATTGCTTCTAAAGTTAATCCTACAAATCTCCTTTGAGGCTAAAAATGTAATACTCTATTTTATGCATGTTGTAATTTAAAGGTAAGTATACTTTTTGGATGCTGAGTGAAGCAGGCATGAAGAACTTCTTGCCTGTGCTGATACTATACATCCCAGTAAAAGTAACTCATGCATCCCTTTAAATCCAGCTGAAATACTATCCTATACAAGCATGTTGCTTTTTTTCTCTGGATTTAAGTTTAAACTAAAAGATATCAAAAAAATTATGAATTATGAATCACATGATAAATACTTTGAAACATTCTGATTTTCATTTTTTTGCAATATTGATCCATTTGGACACCTTTTGAAACTGAAACGTAACATAGAAACATGCAAGATACTCATTTCAGTCTGTGCAATATGTTCCTCTTACACTTTAGTTTCCAATGTATTTCCAGTTTCGTTTAGCCTTTAGACAGTCTTCCTAATCTGCCTTTGTAGAGCTTTGAAGGCCTAATACCTCTTTTTCCTTTATATTAGTAAATGTTAAGGAGAAATATTAAAATAACTTTTCTAGATGGAGAAAAATAAGTAAATTCAAAATTGAGATTTAAACCTACAAGATCTTTTGGAGATTTTATGTTCTTGAGTGTCTTGTCTTAGTACTACAACTGTTCAGTTGGTCAACAGATGGCAACATAACATTAGGCATGGAATATGACTGTGTAAACCTCACAACCATGCTATGAGAACAAGTTGTGCAATGGATACAGTAGAGAGTACTAGTCAGATTGTTAACAAATTCAGTACAAAGAAAAAGTAGGAGTGGCAAGGGTGAAGAATATTTAAGGTAAATGTTGTAGTCTTTGGTAAAGTGGTGTTTAAAATCTGTAGTCAAAATGTCAAATCACTTAAAATTTGCCAGGCACATTAAAGTATGAACTATGAGAAAAAGGCAAAACCAAATCAGCAGGTAAATTCAAGTGACATTGGAGTCATGCTTACAGCATTAAGAAAAAGACTTACGTCTGAAATTTGCGGTATTTTAAAAGGATGCTATTTAATTCTGTTTACTAATGTAGTTACCTGTTTGCTTTTCTGTATAAATAGGCACCAACATCATGAATTCACCCCAGCTGAAAGTAAAATGATGTATTTCTCAGTGTGTTTACACTCACTCAAAAGGACTAGTGGATTTTTTGTGCAATAATGAGTTTGCAAAATCATTAACTAAACTCTGCTGGTGGAGATTTATTCACTGTTTTCTTTAAAACCAGTAAGCATAGAAACTTTGTGTCAAGGGCTCTGATTTTAGACATGCTGCCTTTTGCTTGAAATGGTCTAGACAAATGCAAGTTGCCCTGAGAGAAAGATGTCTGTCAACACTACTTCAAACTGCACATTTGTATGGTTGCTAGAGACCTGATTCAAGTAAATGCTCTGTTTTGCTTATGTTTCTCCTCATTTTATGTGCAGCTGGCTGCGTACTGAGGACTGGGTTTTATGCTGATGTAAACAATATTATTTTTTATTTCCCAGTTATGTTGAAGTCTGCAGCAGCACAGAAGTAGTGCTATTTTCATACTACTGAGAGGAAAGTTATAACTGCTCCCTCAACAGTGGTTCTGACCCTGAAGTTTTCTTGGTGGAGTCAGCACTGTATCTACACAATATTGGAGAATGTGTTAAAATCCTCTCTTCAGAAAAAAATACTTACATAGCCAAAAATGTGATGAAGCATAAACATTTGCACTCAAAGACAACAAAAATCCAAGAGAAATATATGCAGAATTTATTTTCTAGCTCTATTTAGAAATGAACAAAAGAGCAGCTGTACTGCATAGACCAAAAGTCTGCTTTGTCTCTGGTGGTGGCCAAAAACTGATGCCTTGGAAAGAATATAAAGTGGGACTAAGCATGTATGGAGCATACTTCCAGCATAATCCCAAATGTCCTTGTCATTCACAAAAAAAAAAAAAAAAGAGGCAATCACTATCTTAATACATATATTTATTTAGTGATGTTAAAAAAGCAGCTAAAACTTAGCAACACTGTGTAATACAACCAGAGAACTATGAGAAAAAATTGTTTCCATATGAGTCTCTGTTTTACATGTGCAAAAATTTCTAAAAAACAGAAGTCAGGAAACTGCAAGTCTCCAGTCTTTTACTAGGCTTATCAGAAATTAAAGAGAATCTCATCTCTGTATGATAATAAAAATACTGGAAAGTAGAGGAGTATCAAAGAATNCCCAGGACATGGTTGGCCCTCCTGGCTGCAAGGGCACTGCTGGCTCATATTCAACTTGCCATCGACCAGGACCCTCAGGTCCCTTTCCCAACACTGCTTTCCAGCATCTTATTCCCCAGACTATACATATATCCAGGGTTGTCCCATCCCAGATACAGAATCTGGCACTTCCCCTTGTTGAACTTCATATAGTTGGTGATTGCCCAGTTCTCTAATTTGTCAAGGTACTGGCACTAAGTTTTAGGAATCACTGCCAGGGTTTGGTAGCTTGTCATGTATGGTAAAGTATTGGAGAGTTTTGATCACTGTGGCTGAATCAGGACTATGGGATGTAAACATTTTTCCAAACATACGGTTCGTGATAAGCATCACAGCTGCTTCCTTTATACACATCAATGCCTCTCTTCTGATCAAAAGGTAGCCTTGGTGCAATCCAGTCATTTTCCAGTCTAGACAACTGTGGAGGCAGGATAAAGAGTGCAAGTATATAAAACACCAAACCTTCCTTGATACTCTTTTTTGTAAGGGTTATACCTTTTGCTAAATATTAAACTGACTCTTATTAGGTATAATTATTCAAATAGTAAGTTTATTTTTGCTATTGGTTTTCAGTAAAGAGAAGTTCTTTAATACTGCCAATTATTCATGTGAAAAACCCTTCTGCTTCTTTCATTTGTGAAATAGATGTGAAGTTCTTTGCTTATATGAAGCAAGAACCATACCCTTTATGAAAAGAGTCTCAATTAGAAATGTTAGACAACATAGTAATAGTTTTTCTACAAAAGAAAGGAAGCATTTATCAATAACCTAGGGCCATTCATTGTCACAATTTACAGTTCAGAAGTTTTTTATTAACTGAGTCAAAATAATTTCCTCCATCCGTGGTGTTTCTTTTCAGTGTAGAAGAGCCTGTCAATTCCAGATTAAACACTTAGATGTAAGTGAAATATTTTTTCTGCCTTTTGGTACAGGACCATTCCCTTCACATCTCTCTCCACTTCAGCAGTAAAAATGAAATATACACCGTAACTACTGAATGTCTGACAAAATATTCTCATTTTGTGAGAGCATTTTAGTGTGAGCATGATGCTTCACAGGTATGGTTATATTGCTGATAGCTTCAGAATTAATGGAATTGCTTTGTGGACCATGGATCATAAAATCATAGAAGGGCTGCTAAAGATCATCTAGTTCCAACCCCCACCGTGGGTCAGGACACCTTTCACTAGACCAGGTTACTCAAAGCCCTCTTGTGCCTGCTTTGAACACTTTCAGGAAGGAGGCATCCACAGCTTCTCTGAGCAACCTGTTTCAGTGTCTTGCCACCCTCATGGTGGAGAATTTCTTCCTTACATGTAATCTAAACCTACAACATTAGTTGGTCTACCGTACCTACCAATGCTGTAACCCTACTGTAGAAGGGGTCAAAGGCCACCAAATTTGAAGGCACAACTTGCTGTTAGTGAAGCCATGTTGTCTGTCATGTATCACCTCCTTATTTTCCATGTGCCTTAGTGTGGTTTCCAGGAGGATCTGCTCCGTGATCTTGTCAGGCACTGAGATGAGACTAACCTGTAATTCCCTGGGTCTTCCCTTTTTCTGTTTTTGAGAATGGGTAATTTTTCCCCTTTTCCAGTCCATGGGAACTTCACTAGGCTGACATGACTTCTCCAATATGCTGGATAGTGGCCTAGCAATTTCATCTGCTACTTCCCTCAGGACTTGCAGATGCATCTCATAAGGTCCCATTGAGCTGTATATCTTCAGAGTCCTAAGATGTTCTTGAGCCTGATCTTCTCCTGCAGTGAGTGGTTCTTCATTCAGTCAGTCTCTGCCTGCTTCTGCAACTCAGGTGGTGTGGCTGGAACACTTGCTGGTGAAGACTGAGGCAAAAATGTTATTGAGTATCTCAACATTCTCCATAACCCTGGTAGCCGTCTCCTGTTTTTTTCTGGAGAAGGCCCCCATTTTCCTTCATCTTCCTTTTATCACCAATGTACCTATGGAAGCTTTTCTTGTTACTCTTGATCTCAGCCTCTTTAATTCTAAGAGGGCTTTAGCTTTTCTAACTTGATCCCTGGATACTTGGACAATATGTCTGTATTCCTGCCAGGATACCTGTTGTTGCTTCCACTCTGGTAGTCTTCCTTTTTGGTTTTGGAATTTGTCCAGGAGATCCTTGTTTATCCATGCAGGCCTCCTGGTGACTCCTGTATGGACTTCTTTGAGCTTGGAGAAGGTGACCCTTGAATATTAACCAGGTCTCTTGGTCCTCTCTTCCCTTCAGGGATTTATCACATGGTACTTGGTCAAGCAGCTGGACATCTTGTCCCATCTCTATTGCTTGACAAGTGCTATGAAATAAATCCAAAGATGTTTGATATACATTGTGCTTACTAGTTCAGTTGCAGTGGAATTCCTAAATTGCTTCTCTTTGCTACATTGACTTTGTGCTTTTGCAAAATCCGGACTGTTTAATTTTGAATTTTAAAGCTGGTAGACAATACTAAAATCAGAATTTATGCAAAAATACAGGGTTGTGTTTTTTTATTTGTTTATTTTCGTCAGACAAGGGCTTTTTTTAAATTGGATAAATGGAGATATGCTTCTCTTAGCTTACTGTAGACTGTCCTTGATTGGTAAATTCTCTGTTTTAAAAAGTGTTAAAAAGCCACATACTTAAGACTGGTGAACTGTCAGTAGTGGAATTGTATAGTACATGAAGACATGAACTAACCTGAATATATGCAACTATACTGGGAACTAAAAACAAGTAATTTTGCAGAAATTGGGAAAAAGGGACTTTTAGCCTGAGATTTCTTATGATCTTAAATGTGTACCCTGCACCAGCTTCAGTGTAGATAACTTCAAATGATAGTGGATACCTGAAACAAGTTGGTCTTGCTAAGAATATTTGTAATTTTGATGCTTTTTATTGTGTTCAGCCATGGAGCCAAAGCAAAAATAATGCTCTCCCCTTTCCCCTGAATCTAAACCAGCAGTTAACTGAGACTAAACAGTTAAGAAATGAAGGTACTACATGGATTTACACACCTAATGCATTTACAGTTGTTGAAGAGTTGACTCTCTCTACTGTTTTCTTGGACAGAAGGAATTTCAGCACACAGACTTCCTGGTTTCTTTGTTAGCTAGGGAAATACTGAATGAAGGCTCCAGTAGCACTTGTGTAACAGCCTATAAGGTGTATGCACATAATGCTGGTTTTGAGTACAACAGTTTTTCAGACAAAATACTATCCCAGTTATGGTAGTGTAACATTTTAGTCTGACAAGAAATCTTAAGAGATGTGACTTGTATCTCAATTAGGTGTAATTATAAGTAATATAGATTGCATTAATTTGAAATGCATTTTAAATGAAGTTCTAAATAAACTTAAGTCTCTCAGTAATTTCTTTATTTCTTTTACATCATTTTACACTATATTACATTATATTATTTTTAACTACCTTAGTCACGGAAAAATTGTAAAATTTGCTGTATTGTCTCCCAAATGTTTTGAACTGATTAAAACATTGCCCTGCTAAAAGGGTTGCCTTACTCCTTTCATGTACTCTTGTTAGTGTTCCTGATAATGCTGGTACAAGAAGAGACAGGAAGTATGAAATTGTGCAGCCAGTGCAGGGGAAAGCAGTCCCTTTGAGGCATCGAAGAGGAATTGCATCTATTTAAACAGACTGTGGAATAACATCCTTACGGTGTCTCTCCTCTGTAGGGCATGTACAGCATTTGACAGTAAAAGAGACTCATTCAGTCAAAATACTCAGTTTAGGGAAAGATAGAGCTCTGAAAAAGTGCTCTCTGAAGAAATGTTAAGTGTGGTATCACTGATTGTCCCAAACCTTGTGCCTGAATGTTTTCTTTTCAGCCTGTGCTCAATCAGCTTGTCTAGGGGACTGCAGTTCAAGCTGGGCATGCTCAGGTACGTGGTATCTCACATGCTCCCAGGGCTCTCTTGAGAGTCTTGTGGTTTCACAGTCGATGAGTCAGTCCTATGTTACAGTTTTAGTGTCACCTTCAGCATACTGTATAGTTATAACTAGGCCAACAGAGACCTTGCTAGGTCCTCTTGGTTGTTTCAGCTTTTTGAGCAACCACACCAATCCACAAAGAAATCAGTTTAAAAGAAAACTTGCACCACCATCACAGTGCAAAGAGGTGCTTTTGTTCACAACCTAATGAACACTCAGAGACATTGTAGCTACACCAGGGAAGAAATACTGACCAAAACTTCTATGTATGAAGTGAAGGTTGCCTGAGTGTCAGTGACATAAACTAGATCTTTGAGTCCAGAATCAATCTTAAGACAAGTACATGATAGATGTGTTTGAATTCTGTCATGTTTATAGTATTAACATCCTAATGTAAGAAAAAGGTTAAGTGCATATATTTGGGAAAAAATTTTTTTTTGAATACACAAATGCATGGCAACCCAGAGAACAGTTGTCTGGACAACTTCAGTGGCTGAATGGGGATTGTTTTGCATGTGGAAGTAGAATTATCCTGAAAATGCAACAGGTACTGTGAGAAAAATCTCTTATTAAATTTAGAAAAATGGCAAATATCTGTGAAACAAAAGAAATATAACAAACAGGAAAATTTAATTACAACATGTGTTGAGTGCCCAGGTCACATAGGATCCCCAGGACCACACCTTCTGATTCAAAAGCCCACCTTTTAAAGGTTTACAAGGTCTTACACCACTTACCTAACGGGGGGGGGGGGGGGGATTCCCTTTTCTCGGGTTTNGGGGGGGTGTGGGGGTCTTTCCCTTTCCTCGGATTGGTTCTCCTGTGCCTCCCCCCATGCCAGGGGCAGAGGATTTGGCAACATGGCAGCCTCCATCTGCCCACGTGGCCGGCCACGTGGCTGAGGCTGTTCCAGCTATATTTCTAGTTAATATGTGATTGCCCTATTCCTGAACACTCAATCCCTGGCATCTGTTCCAAAATTGGACTGGATGCCTTACAACTTCTGCAAAATGCCTGTAGGTTAGTGACAAACAAAAACAAAAAATAAACCCCTGGTTAGTAACACTTGTTCAGTTTATTTGCTTGTAATGAAACCGGTTTTTCTATCTCTCATAGTACCAAACAGGAACCAAAGATAGGTGACAAGCTGTTGCAGTTTCAGCCAAAGCCAGTGTGTCCTAGTTACAAGGACAGGGACCAGTTTATCACTATGTAGGTATAACCAAAACTGTGAATTCTACACCCGCTGTGTCATTTCTCATGGGCTGTTAATAATGGATCATTTGCAGCAGCTGCCCAGAGCACACCTGACACCTCAGGCTACTAGCTGGGTGTTAAAAGACCCTGTGAGGTAGGGGAGTAGTTTCTTTGTTTTCACACCAGTAACTGAGGTGTGATAACTCCCCTTGGGTGATGCATTAGCATCTTCACACCCAGCCTGAGGGGTCATGGCAGCCAATGGGCCATTAGGGACAGGCGCAATAGGCAGGTGCAACGACCTAGACCACCACAGATTCCAAAAATATCCCATGACTCTCAGAGTTAAATCACTCACTTTGAAACTCCTTCCCTGAGAGAAGTATTAGGCATTCCTACCCAAATCTGAGCATCTTGGGGTTTGGGGACTTCTGGTATCATTCGTTGGATCCAGAGAAGGACCAGAACTTCAACAGGACTGTGACTGCCACTCTGGACAAGACTGTGACCATCATCCTCACCAGCTGGTTTCCTTTCCTTTTACTTTGCACTCAGGGGGACCACATGGTGCTCAACACAAGGGCTAATGAACACCATTCTGTTCATGCCCCAGGGTGCTGGGTTATACATCTGGGTTTTGTGGGTTAAAACCAAGTTTTTCTCTGTATCACTGTATTTATTGTACTATTTTTAGTAAACTGAAACTCTGACTTGTAATCTCTCTTGAGTCAGGTTCATTTCTCCCACTGGTTTACTTTTAAACCAGCATACAGTGTTAACTGAGTTTTAGTCATCTTCCAAGAAATTGACCACAGAGTTAACTACCAGTTACTTTTTTCATGCCGTTCTCTATTTATGCTTTTTGGTGGACACTTTTTCTCTTTTCCAGCTCACCAAACTTTTATCTGAGACACATTTTGGAATAGTACCTAATTTATCCATGACAGCAGGATGCATTCAGTCGGAATGTGTAATAAACAAGGAGGGAATGGAAAAACACATACTTGAGTATGGCAATGTCCAAGAGACATTTTTGACCCACTTTTATTTGCCAAACATTTCAGTTTGTTTTCTTTTACTCTGAGTGCTTCATCTTGAAAAATGCAGAACATAAATGAGGCAAAAGGAGAAAGGTTTCATAATCACATTTTTCCAAATAAAGATCTTTGTATTTCAATTCCAAATAGCCTGTAATTTCAAAAATCCATTATACTGAAACCCTATTAATACTTAGCTGAAATTAAAAGTATATAGAGCAGAGGTTAAATAAACTATTTTGGGTTTTGTGACTGATGCACTTTAATTAGACTCTTTAGGGGGGAATAGGAAAAAAAAGAACCTCTAAAATATTTGCACAGCTTTACAGAAAATAAAATAGCAATAAGACAAAAAAAATCCTCTTAGTCCACACTAGTACTGCCAGATCAGATTCTCAACCTGCAGTTGGGAAAAAGTACTTTCTAAATTAAAAAAAAAAAAGTAATACTACAGAAGTTTTTCTAACCCCTCTTGTTTTAAGGCAGAGTTAGAACTTTGCATTGTTCCTGAAAAATATTTGCCAGATCTTCTAAAAGCTTCCTGTAATGGAAACTGAAAACCTTGCCAGTCCTTAATTAACCTCTAAGAATAAAAGTTTCTTCAAGTTTTTGGCTGACTTTTTTTGCTGCACTACAAGCCCTATCCACTGTAGACACAACAAACAAACTGTTCCTTGCTTCTTGGTGGTAGCCTTGTAAACACTTTTATTATGCCCACTCTCAATTTTGTCTAATTTAGCCTTATCAGTTCCAGTTCTCTGAGTCTTTCTTCATAGGTTGTGTTTTCTAGATCTCTGATCACTTTTCTCTCTCAGGGCTTTTTCAGACAGTTGATTTCTTTCTTTGAAATCTGATGCCGCAAAATGGATACAGTATTCCAGCAAGAGCTTTTCCACTGCCAAAGTTGAAGGATTACTTCCTGCACTTTGCAGGCTGCTCTCCCATACATGACACAGAATGGTGGTTTCTGGGTTTTTTGCAGTAGCAAAACTGTGATTCTCACTCAGCTTCTGCTATATCTCCCAGACTGTCATTTGATGTTCCCCATTCTGAACAGCTGATCATTTCTGCCTGAGCCTAGTCCCTTCTGCTTTTCTGTACAGCATTGCAAACTTCTTTTCTAAGCAATGCTCCAATTTCTGAGAATTATTTTAAGTTCTGGTAATGCCTTCCTGTTGCACATTAGCAGACCTAATTAATATGGTTTCTATTCTGTTGTCTGAGTTCTTAATGAAAATACTGCATTCCATTATGGACTTCCAGTCAGCAGGTCTTTCAGTTCTTCAAAGACTCATTAGTAACTACCGTCTGGTTGTGGTTATTCAGTTTTCACTCACTTTATAGTACTTTAATCTAAAACTTGTTTCTTAAATTTGCTTATAAAATCATGATGTGAAATGTTGTCAAAATCTTTCTGAAATCAAAATATATGAGAGTCAGTTGTTTTGCTCTGTAGTGAATGCTCTTACCATCCTTACAAGTGAAGTAGACCAACTTATGATCTATTCTTGACAAATTCATGTGGACAATTTCATCTGCTTATCTTTTAGTGGTTTTAAATTCTTTATTTGTTCCATATTTTCAGTGCATTGAATTTGAACTATCTGTTCTATAATAAGATATACCCTCTGACATACTCTGAGAACTTCTCAGTGATAATGACTAATAGTTCTGAGGTCCCTTCAGTAACTTCTTGGCTGTCTTAGATCAAGTTCATAATACACACCTGATTTGAAAACTTACGATTTTTTTAAAATGTTCTCTAGTTTGTTTTCTTATTTTAGGCAAAGATTTTACTTCTTTGCAGCTGGATTAGCCACATGCTCTCAGATGATTCTTCTAATAAAAGTGTGCAAAAATATATTGAACACTTCAGCTTTCATAGCCTTTTGTCATATAGTCATAGAATCATTTAAGCTGGAAAAGACTTTTAAGAGCAGCATTCCAACCAATAACTCAGCACTGCCAAGTCCATCACTAACCCATGTCCCTCAGAGCCACATCTACACGTCTGTCAGTGCTGTTACTTTCTGCTAAGTTGTGGTCTAGCTCATTCCACAGCCATGAAAGAATAGATACACTGCTGTTGAGAAGGGGATAAGATGTATGGGAAAGGAAATGAGAATGTTATCTCCACTTCACTGTGTAATTCTCATTTAAGGATCGCTGGAACTTTCTGAATAATGAATGTATCTCAGTATTTCATGTCAGTGCAAAATGCTGTCTGAAGAACGGTTATTTTAAATTAGAACTGAGAAACTGTTATTGGAAAATTATTATAAACCTTAGGAAAGTACTAATTTCAAAAACAAAATGCAGTTTTCATTTTGTAATGTGACTTTAAATTAGAAAAAATATTTTATTGTAAAGTTCTCTCAAAAAAGTAACTCGAATAACTCTGATACCTTTTTTTTAAATCTCTTGCAGCTTCCAGACAGCTGTATAATGGATTACTATGAAAAATACAAGCACAGAATGAATGAGCTTGAAGCATTTAATATGGTAAAAGTTAAGGATTAATACTATTACCTTTATATATGTGCTAGTCTAGAAGAAAGCCCTGTTAAGTGTTATGTGGAGGTGGACTGTCTTACACTAGTATGCAATATCAGAAAACAAAGCAGCCCACCCTTCCAAACTTTGGAGCATATCCTATTCCAGAACTATATTAGGTGTAAGTAAAATAATAAAGCAAACACATGGAAGATTCTTTTTCAAGAGGGACTATTACATTGGAAAATGGAATGTCAGTCTCCTTTTAAACCTAGACTGGTCTCCATGCAGTTATTTCATAAAAATTCTTTTTATTAAAATTCATTATTTCTCTCTTTAAAATTGTTCAGCTACATACAGTATTATTTTCTTGTCAGACAGTGTCTGAAAACCAGCTAAGTAACATAGTTCCCTGACTTTAGGGCATTCCATGCATTTTTGTCTTTAATATAATCTGTTTTGAAGATGTCCATCCCATAGGGAAAGTTAGCAAACTGACATTTGTACAACAAAACCCCTAAAAAATAATTTGCCTTCCTGAAATTGTTCTGAGGAAGTGTTGTAGCCATTTGGAAGTGTATTGCCTGTCTTTCCCAAAAGGATTATAATATCTAATCTTTCTTTCAGTTGAAGGTTGTTTTGGCTCCTTGCATAGAAGTTTTGATACTTCTGGATCGTCTTTGCTACCTCAAGGAGCAGGTATTTTTGCATTACATTTTATGATACCTAAAGGTTACATCAGTGAAATGAGGCTATTTCAGTCAATTTATTACTGTGCAGACCAAAAGTCTCTGTTGCAGAATTATTATTCTCATCATATTTTCAAAAGTAAAAGCATTCATTCCATTTAGTATAAACATATGCCCAGCAGATGTTTTTATTTTCAACAAAGCAGCAACAATAAAGTTTATGTTCTTTTAATTGTATGCTAATTACTAGTCAATAGGCAGTAAAAAATAAATTAATTAAATATGCAGCAAATCTCATTTTGTACAACATATTGAGATGTTTATTAATTAAAAAGAATATTGGAAATGCTAAACAAACACTGTGCTGTTCATGCTAGAACTTCCAATTAATATGCTTTAGGATATATAATTCAAGAAATTTTGAATTAGATCCAAAATGTTTATGATTTCCTTTTACGGTTTCTTAATTAAGATCAATGATGAGAGAGGGTGCACTTTTTCCAACTGTATGGGTGAGCTGAGGTACATTTGACTAACATTTCCAAGTATAAACTTGGGATATAACAAGCAAATGCTACTACATTTACTCCATGATGATTTATATTACACTGTTTCTTCTAACACTAATTTTGAGCTTGGTCTGATTAACTTGGAAGCAGCGGTAATACTTTTTCTGGATCAATAAATGTTTTTCACACAAGTAATAATTTGCTAGGAGAAAATGGTAGCATCCTCCATCTTCTGCTCTGGGCCATGGTCAAAATAAAATTTTAAAGTTTAAAGTCATTCATATGAATAGCTGTGTTTTTCCACCATAAACCTTTCATTCTAACAGCTCCATTTTATAGGAAGTGAAAACTCACTTTATTCTCTGACAACTACTGAACTGTAGTAAATCTGTGCATTTGTTCTGATATTTTTACAGAGAGGCAATTTGAAATACTTAAATAATGATGTATTTTCCCAAATGCCAAACAGTTATAAATTGCATGGAAATCTGCACTTGCTGCATTTAGCACTAATCTACCTTTTCTGAATGTAATATATGCATTAATTTAATCTTGTACTGAGTGATTCACAAAATGTGTTTAGGAAGAAAAATAGAAATTATAAAAGCCATATGCAGCATGATGACCAGATCCAGCTGGCCTGATAAATTTGAAGAGTCAGTTAATTAGCTTCAGTAGTAGAATATGCTGCTCAAAATGACTATAACTCGATCCTTAATTTTTTTTGCTCTAGTCTAACCAAGAACCAAATCTTTATTGATAAAGGAGGGATGGGAAGCTATAATTTGATAGTGCCAGAAATAAATTACTTTAAAATACATCCTGTTGTGGATGTCTTTTTTTTCACAATAAACTTTCCCTGATTTTCTTGTTAGATAAGTGGTTTTCTCACTTTGCATTAAGGATAATTATTTTCAAATTTGTATTTCAAAATGTGGACCTATTATCATATCTTAGCTTTTAAGTCAAACACATTTTTATGTACTTCAATCATATATTGTTTTACAGGAAAACATTGCCTGGTCTGGACTTGTGAAGTTATTTGATCCTGTGAAATCCCCCAGATGCTATGCAGTTATTGCTCTGAAGAAACAGACATGTTCTTAAGTGGAAGCAAATTGCAGATAGGTTGAAAATTCTGAACTGATACTGTTGTTTCCTCTGTTTTATTCTGTTATTTTTAATTGATTCCTCAAGTACACTGTTTGCTTTTCAGCTGCAAAAGAAAAAACTGCAATGCCTCTTTGAATCTTCAGAAATAAATATCTCCTTTGTAAATATGATGGCTTCCTTATGTCAGTTATTAAACAGTGCTGAACATCTGACTTCATTCTAAAAGTTATGACCCATACTATGTGATTGCTATTTAAAATAATTTTTGTGTTTCTTCTTTTTAAGGTGCTATGCTTATGTATTCATAGCCCTTCTCTTGATATTTCTAATCTCAAGATTATACCTTCTCAATTTTTACCAGTGGCTGGTATCAGTAGTCTCAGATAAGGCTCACTTTTTTTTCTTTCCTGAGTTCAGATGTTGCAGAGTATAAACAGAAAAACAACCTGCACTGTAAACAAGAGGCTTGTAGACTAAATAGGATCTTTGTACTTCCTGTTCTGCGGGTCATCAGGACCAGCTTATTTATAGAGCAGTGTAGAAGAGGCTAGATAGTGACTACCTGCAAAGGACAGTTTTGTATTAACCCTTTCTTACTTCAGGTGTTTTTCCGGCATGCACTTTTTTGCCTGTCTCTATGAAAGAAAAAATATGTGTGCTCTAATCCAGTGGGATATTTCCCAGTGCTAAAGAATCAGCTGGCCTGCTGAGGTTCACACTGTAATCCTTGGTTTGTATTGAAAAGCTCCAAATTTGTTCGGTATAAATACTTTGGTACCCAGATGAATTGAAACTTCCTAGGCAGTTTTTTGTTGGCTGTGCTGCATTCATGAGTGGGAAATTCATTTGTTGATGCATTTATCTCAATGGGTTACTGTGCTGGTTTAAGGGTAAACTGGCANGGGGTAGAATACATAGCTTTGATCACCCCCACACAGTGATAACTGGTCCCACCTGCTGAACTAGGACAGTTACCTAATTAAACCTGCAGATTTTCCAACAATTAAAAAAGAGAAAAGTTTCTATCCTAAGTCCTAATGCTTTCATTAGAATTTTCCAACATATATAAAATATAATTAACTACTAGTGCACAGAAAAAAAAGACAACAAATAAACAATACAATACAGCATTAAAGAATACAAGGGGAGAATACACCTGGAAGATAACAGAAAATATTTTTCCATTAGATGTGTAGAAACAGTAATAGTCGTTGGTATCAGACTGAGACTGAGATGTGAGTAGGAATGAATCTTATTCTGTTGCAGTTTGCAAAACATAATGAGAGCTTGTGAAAAAGAGAAGTAATGTATTTTTCTAACAAGTCATATCTTTATTGATTTGGAAGAAATACTTCTTTTTGTGTATGAGTGTAAGTTCACTGCTATCTATTTTGGAACTCCCAGTCCTTATTATCTTCATGGTTCCAGTATGAGCTTCTCACATTTATTTGGTCCCAGTACATTCAGTCCTAAGAGCTGCTGAACACTTTCAATACCCAAGGAAATTAACAGAAGTTGCAGGTGCTCCCAGCATCTTTGGAGTAGAGCTAAGAAGAGAAAAATGAGCCTTCCATGTATGCCACCTGTTGTTATATATAGAGTACCCAGGAAACTAACAAGCTGCTGAATTCTTTTCCCAGGAGAGGAATCAAAAGAAAGAAAATCCTGTAGGCATCTGGAAGGAAAAAAACAGCAATCTAAAGTACATGATGTTAAAAAGAAAAGGTATGAGCAAAAATCTCAGAAAAATAGGTTGATTACATTATGTTCTGCTAAGACATGATGACTAATTATTAGTGTAGTGTTAGAGCATTGCCATCCCTATCTTGTGTGTTGTTGGAAAAATGTAGTTGGTGAAGAAATTGCCTTTTTTCTGAATTAATTGATTCTTCTGTTATTCAGACCAAGTACAAAAACTGGACATATATGATACCCAAACACAGAAAGCACAGTTTCTAACTGAAAACAAGGGCATAAAAAGTACCCTGTTATGGCCCAAAAATATTCATTTCAGCAAGCCCTATGTGGTTTAATCTGAACACAGTCAAAATTGCAAATGGTATTATACAGACTATTGATAATTTTGTGTGATATGTGTGTAATGCTAGATAAATTCAAAGTTAATTTTTTTTTTTACTATCTTAAGAGGAGATTTGCAACAGTTTAGAAAAACAAGCACATCTCTAGGATTAGCACAAGTGCTTTTCTGCTGATTCAAAGGGCTCTGAATAAATTTGCATTTCCGCCCCCCTAGCAACTTTCAGTACTTTTCATGCACTTTGTAGTCTATGCAGGCAGAGGCAATGTGCTTCTTAGAATAATAACTATCAAGAGGTTTATATGATGAGTTTGCATTCAAGCAGTCAGTTGCTGTCTGCTCTCAAAGCTGTTTCAAAGCTTTGGATGCCTGAATACCTCTGAGTTATTGTTTACACAGTGTAAAAATTCCTGACAGTAATCAAGATGAATAAACCCATTTTTCTTCATGGTTATTGCTAGAAGTTCTTCTACAGTGTGAACTGTATCCTAAATATGATGAAGTCTTCTGATTGGAAAGAATTTCCATTTTCTTTCAGTCTGACACACTGCTGTCTGTCTTGGTATGCTGCCTAAGGAACAGAGGATATACCTGCTTCCCATCACGTGTATGCCTCATTCTGTTCATGACACAGCTATGCATTCTGTAGCAGATTTGGAGTGTTTTATTTATTTTTCTTAGGGCTGAAACCTGTTCTTAGATGGAGGAACAAGATTATATGCAAGGTGTGTGTGCAGCCTTAATATCCGAGAGGTTGTTGTAGCCCTAAGATCTCCAAATCTGTTTTTTTGACAACAAACTTTAATTCTGCGGGTCTAGTGGTGTTCCTCAGGGGTTGGCATTGGGGCTGGCACTTTGTCAGTGACATGGACAGTGGGGTCGAGTGTACCCTCAGCAAGTTTGTTGATGACACCAAGCTGTGTGGTGCAGTTGACACACCGGAGGGAAGGGATGCCATCCATAGGGACCTGGATAGGCTTGAGAGGTGGGCCTGTACACCCTTCAGTGAAGTTCAACAAGGGCACATGCAAGGTTGTCTGCCTGGTTTGTGTCAATCCCAAGCACTAAGGTAGTCTGGGCGGAGAATGGAACGAGACAAACCCTGAGGACAAGGGAGAATGGTCTTAAGCTGATGAAGGGTAGGTTTAGATTAGCTATTAGGAAGAAATGGTGAAGCACTGGAGCAGGTTGCCCAGAGAAGTTGAACGCCCATCCAGAGGGTGTTCAAGATCGTGCTGGATGGGGCTCTGAGTAACCTGGTCTAGTGGAAGGTGGTATGAGACACTGGATTGTTATTCTGGCTCAGAGGAACTCGTGTGTGTGTGTGTGGGAGTGGGGCAGGGACAGGTCGAATCTCACGGAGGTGAGGTCATGCCTTGTCCCACATCCCAGATCCTGCCAGACTCACCAGGCAACCCCAGAGCAGCCATCAGCCAAAGGCAGCTCGGGAGCAGGGCCCATAGCACACCCTGGAGCCCATTACCCAGCCTCCGACTGGCTGACACAGGGGGAGCACCAGAGTCGCACCCGAGAATCATGGCCAGAGCGGGTCAAACCAGAGACACCTGATCATCACATGTTTGAACAACCATTTTCTAGACTCCTGCAGCTGGACCTATGCTGAATCTAGGAATGGTAGCTCTATCTTTCCTTTTATCTTTCTTTCTTTTCTTCTTCTAATCTCCTTTCTCAATCTTTTGGGTAGCTGGATACCAGATGGGTTGGGTTTTGCTGAGCTGTATGTGTTAGCATATACTAAGTCAATGCTTTGTGGAACACTTTATTTTGGTTGTATATTACCCTTTAAACTTTGCCCAAGGACTCTTATTTTTTCTGAAGTTTACCAGTAAAGTAGTTCCTGAGAAAATGTGTGCTGTATCTTCTCCTTTGCACTCTCTCTTAAGGTGTTAAAAGAACTGAGGGTTCTTCTAATAATTCAGTGGGCGAACTTTTGGAGCTTTATATATTTTTAAAGTAAAACTCCCTTGGTGGGCTTGTAGCTCAAGACTTGCCTGTGGCAGAGGGGTTGGAATTAGATGGTCTTTATTGTATTGTCGGAGATCCCTGATACTAAGGGCAAGTGGTAAGATAGGACCAGCAGCAAGAAAATCTTCCCAGCTTATGTGTGAGGTAGCCAACCTCACAGTTGCAGTGTGGTGCTTCAGACTTCCTTTTCCGTGGAAAGTTACTGAATACCCAGTCTTTGTTAGCATCTTTAAATCTCTTTTTCCTGTGCATCTTATCATTGATAAATGTCCTTCTTCCTGAAAAATATGCTGGTGCTCTGAAAGGAATGGAATCCATGCTAGGCTGTGGGCCATGGAATCCTTTCAGTGTTTGTAACCAAATCAGAACTGAGGTATAGTTGACCAGACATTTAAATTAGCCACCTGACCCTCAGAACAGTGACTTTAGCTCCCTTAGTTTCTGAAATCCATTCAAATTTAACTGTTTCCAAAATTCCCATACTTCCTGCCGTATGGGAACATGGCCTAATTCTCTGGGAATCCAGCTGCAGTTCCCTCACCATCTGAAATAACCAACTCAGACTGGGTCTATATTCTGTATCTCCAGGCAACTGCTGAATAAGTTGGTCTCTGAATTTGCTTATCCCTGATTGTTATCTCTGTCAATGTTATATTTCTGTGTACTCTAAGAGAAAGAGTAAAATCCTTCTGAGATTTAGGAGAAGTTAGACATCAGTTATGATTCTTGTTGCTTTCTTCCTTAAAGCCTTGAAATTAATTCCTGATGATCAGAAAGATTAGTAAGCATCAGACATCCTGAGAGGCATAGGTTATTAAAAATTACTGTGCACAATATCTTCTCTTCACAAGTCTTTTTCAATTCAAGAGCTCTGAGGCATTTTCTTCACAGGAACTCCAGAGTATCTTATCATTAAACTTAAACATCAAAAAAATCCACCAACAGAATGAAGATTGGCCTCAAAATGTTAAAATATGCTGTTGTACACCAATCTCCACAGTATAAACCTCCATCCTCTTCAAGGCTGTCTGAAATGTTTGTATCAAACTGGAAAGAAATAGACATTTTTCTCACCATCACAGTGATGCTGTTCATGAAATCAGCAAGAGAATGACATTGCACTCTCTGCTTTGTTAAAAAGCAACAGAACTCTTAGAATGGATATGCTCCATTCAAAGATTTCGGCTGATATAATCATTGAAATCCATTTAACAGATTTCTTCACTCAGTTCAGTCTGTTAATTACTTTCAGTCACTTCTGACTATCATTAATAAGTCTACAAAATTTTGTCCTACAAATTTTTGTCCTACAAAATTTTTGGTTTGTGTTCCACAGGTGGACCCTTCTCTTAACACACTCATCCAGACAGTAAATGACTTCTATTTGCTAGGAGTGCTAGCTACTTCTGGGTTTATTTATTTGTTGATTTTATAGTAAGCTTATGTTGTTTTATCCAAGTGAAATCCTACTGTATACCATAATTTCCTCAGGAATGCACATTTTAAGTAAATCAGAAAATGGTTTCTAGATTCCCAATTAAATATAAAAGAAACTGAAATTGTACTGTGTAAGTTCTTGGGTAGGAAAGCACAGTATATGTACAGGTTACATCATGAGGCACTAGTAGCCAGAATTTGTTAAAATCATAACTATGAAACGTAGGCTAGATTTTAGAGACAAAAATATCTGAAAGATTTGCAGTTACTGTAAAGTTTATTCTTTATAAACTGTAGGAAGAAGTACAATTATGTTCAACTGGAGTGCAGGAAAGCATGACCTTTCAGTAAATAAACAGGAGATTCACATTTTAAATTTGCCTAATAATTTAGGAACTAGCTGCAAAAGTGACAACTTTTTTTAGGAAAACAGTCTAATATACTGTTCACCCCAGGAATTCAAGCTGTTTTCTACACAACATTTATTTTGTACCTGTTGTATAATCCAAGTCTATGCTTGCCTTTCTTTTTTTTTTCCAATAGTTTATCATTAAATTATCTCTTTTCAGTCTTTTCCAATTACAGTCACAGTGGTTATGTATAATAAGCAAGGGCTTTCCATTTCTTCTTTTATGTAAGATATGCTAACAAGATACAATTATTTAATATCTTTCTGTAAAATTAACAGACTGCCCAAATGCAAAATATTGCTTCTAAATTTAACTGCAGTTTGTCTGTGGATTAAAAAATTCTGCTTGTGAAACCTCTGAAACTTTTAAGTTTTCATTACAAAATTCTCAGGTTTATCTAAGTCCTGTTCTTTTTGTGTCTGGACCAATATGCATTTATTCATGTAGATAAAGCTGTTGTCAGGGCAGTTGGTATTGGGTTTCACATGGAATTTATCAAGAAAATCAAGATGCAGTAAATCTACCGAGCCAACAAATCAGATTGTTAGACTGAAGCTCAGATGACCTTAACACACCGTCAAGTCTTTCATGAATCACTGATGAAAAGAGCAAAGCTGTCTGCTTACTGAATAACTCGGTAGTGTCTGGCGCTGAAGGAGAAAATTCCAAATCAGAAAGGAGTGGCGATCACCTCTCCTGATATACAAACCTTCAGAAACAATAATTAAAATGTACAGTTGTAAATCTAGGTTGTTTATTATACCTTCTATTATTAGGCTAATGAATAAAGACTGACAGCAGAAGCAATCATGCTGTTTCTCAACTATAAATCCTAAATTCACTTGTTAGCCTTAAAAAGGCTGAAGTCATCAAAAGGACACCCAAATGTTAAAAGGTGCAGAAAAAGCTGTACATTACTTAAATAAATGTGCCATTTGCTTTCCTTTTCATCCTCTAAGGCATGGGTATCAATTCAAAGAACACAACTCACAAAATACTCAGTGAGTAGCATATAAACCAAGTTCTATCAATTTTAAGCTCTTCAGTGTTTATTGGCACACTGTTATTAGCTAGTAAGGGTTTTAAGGTTGATTTTAGCAAAATTGTTGCTATGCTGTTAATGATTAAAAATTGAAAATAAAAGCAAAATAAAAAAATGCAAACCCTCCCTTTCACAGAAATTTTAGTTTAGAGAATATGAATATTGATAGAGTCATGTAGTAAAAATGCTATGATTGAGATTACCCTTAGACAAATTCTTTATTTAATTAAAAAATGTCTGTCTAACAGTGTAGTGAACATCCGTGTTGTCTTCATTTGAGTCACTGGCTAATTTCTGTTGATTTCCATGGGAGCAGGCTTGGATACAAAAGAATGTGCTGAAGACAAACAGTGTGGATGATCAAATATCTTTTGTACAAGGACAGTTCCAAATTTACATTTCTGAAGGCAAAGAGATAGTGTACACTTCCTTTATGTATACATATTGAAGTTGAACACTATAGAAATTATTGTGAACACTGGTTCATCATTGAAATCTTCCTGACATATAGTAAGAGAAGGTTCAAATGGCTTTTTGTTCATTTTCTTTTTGTTTGTTTCAGATAATATGTTTTTGATGCATCAAAACTCTCAGGATTTTCTCTTGTCCTCTCACTAGTCCTTTAACAATGACAGCACTGACTACAGTAGTACAGAGTTAAATGGCCCTTATTGTTCCTGAGAATAACTGAAGTGTCACAGCCTGTACTTTCACTGAATCCAGTGATAAAATTCCCATGAACACCATTATAACTGGTTTTGTGAATACGGAAAGGAAGATTTAGCCTCAATTCTTAAAAAAAAGCAACACTTGTTACAGCACTTTAACATAATATTTTTATACCAAGATTTCACTTTGTATCTATATTCTTTAATCATTTTCACTTGTATTTCCCTTCCTTTCCTCTGTGCAGAAATTTTTTAGAACATTTTAAAATAAAGAATTGAATTTATGTAAGTGGTATGTTTCCTCAGTTAGTCACCTCTATTAGCACTTTGTAGGGAGTGCATCCCTTATTCATGAGCTATGTGTTAAAGAAAGGAATGTTAATTAATAACTCTTTCTGCACAGCCCATGAATTCAATACAGAACCTATAAATGTAGACTGTGAAACAAAAATTTTGACTGATTTTTATAATTCCATCTAAGATGTATTTTAAGACTGAATTTATATAGAAAACAAATCTGACTACATGCAAGAGATTACAGTTCACAGTAAGAACTTGATTTCTTTACCAGTTTGACATCAGAAGTAAATATCAATTTAATTCGCTGCTTTTTAATCAAAGTTTGAGACTAGCTTTACATTCTGATTCTTCAGATCCATAAAGGAAAGGTATATCTGCTTTGCACTGTGTAAAACTGCAATATTATTACCTTGGGTCCCAGAGGCCATATAAGCCTGTTAGTATGGATTACCCCAAATGTACTCTATGCTCTGCAGCATCACCAGTTGACTGTGGTGAAGTGCTGCCCTGATATGGCTCTATTCCTGTATAATCCAGGGGAGGAGTGGGTATATGCTCTGAGCATCAAGTCTGAGTGTTTGAAAGAGGTTAAAGAAGAAAAAAGAAAGAGCTTTATGACTTCTGTTCTGCCACCCACAACTTGCTTTATGCCTTCAAGTGCTCTTGGCTGAGTTTTCTCTTACTACAGGTAGCAGTGAACAGCTCGTGCAGTGCTTGAGGGTCAAGCATCACTCCTGCATATCCCTTTCATGTAATTGGTGCCTGGGACATGCTGCCACGAAATGCTGGATAATTCCCTTTGTGCCAGCCTGATTTGTACCTCTTATGTCCAGTCCTCGCAGCAAGTAGCCTTATTAATGCAATTATGTGGTCATTTAGGGAACCGTTCTTTTCTGCAGGAAACTTGCAGGATTTATTTTCTCTTCTGGGAGAAGTGACACTGTGCTTTGCAGTATGGTGGGATGTGCTGTTTCAGGTCGTTCTGAGCATTTTTTATTGAACTAGAGTGCTTCCCTTGAACAGCAAAATCACAGGCTTGCCATTGAGCACTGCAATCCATATTATCATTCCCAGGTTGCCTAGAGGACATTATTAAAAAGAGACAACAAAAAACCCCACAATACCCATTTCTGTTCAGACAGGTGAGTATTCTTATGTGTGATAAATTATGAATATCACCCTTTGCTGGCAGAAGAGCACATACACTACCAGCATTATCACTACGTTTGTATTCTGACAATCCTCTTCACAAAAAAATGTTCTTCAAAGTGCTTTTCAAAAACTGACTTTCACTCTTATAACATCTCCTCAGGGCAGCTATATTTTTGTATTAGAAATGTATTTTTTATCTTTATTATTTAATTTCCGCGGACTGTCCACTTGTTCATTTTGGTTTATTTTTTTTCAGTTGTGACATAATGGAGTTTTGGAGAGAAGTATCATTTTCTAGTTGAAGTAAAAGTTTGCAATGTGTTTTTTAATAATTTAAATAAGATTTTATAGGGAAAAGAAATCTGAGTTTTGGTTTGTAGATGCTGAGAAGGTCTGTGCCCATAACAGTTTTAAACTTACAAAATTCTAATGTCAATATACGTAGTCACTTCCTTCAGTTTGTATGACTTTTGGAAAACAAAACAAGTGATATACTGAGCAACATGAATTCCAGCAGTCTGCTCTCCCAAAAACCCAGGCAAATTATTCTAGACAGAGTTTTATGTAACAATGAAAGCCTGAAATGTTTGTTATGAAAGCAAGCTACAGACCTATTAATATTTTAAAGTTCTTTTTCATTCTTTTTTGGGTCTAATCAATGTATCTTCTGTTGAAAGTGACCTTACACGTGTTTACATTCAGTTCCTGAAAAATTGTGTATTTGTTGGCTTAAAATGCCAGGGGTTTTTATCTCTGCACTTTGCTGCTGAGATGCCCTAAAAACCAGACAGGTAATAAATTTCTTCCCATACAAAACACAGATGCTTCAGTAAACACTATCAAAAGAATACTACAAAGCATTCTCATTTTCTGAACTGAATGTCATCTTTCCTTGTAAAAAAAGTGATTTGCATCGAGTATCTATGTCCTACATAGAAGAACAGGAAAACGTTGCCACAAATTGATTAATTTAACTTTTCACTTAGTTCATGTGAGTTCTGGTCCTAGACACAGAATGCATTAACTACTTATATCTAATTTAAACTCTATTTGAAGAGCTAAAAATCAGCCTGCAAGATTCCTACCAGATTCTGTTCTCACTGTTTGCTGCTGAATCCCTTCTGATGTTAATTGTATTAGCAGATTATATTTATCTCCCAGACTTGATGTCTTGAAGGATATGTTGATTTCCTCAGTGAGTAACTGTTGGCCTGCAGATGATTCACAAATGGTACGGAATGATTATTTACATTTTCCACTGCTTTGTTTCCTGACTGGGTAATTTTTGCAGTATAGCAAGATCTGTTTGTGAAGATATAGGTTCATTTGCTTAGCCTCACTGCTTTAGTCTTGTCTAGGACATGAGGCATTTCATTGTAGTACAAATAAGTGGGGGGTATCTTAGGAGATTATGAGCTAGAACAGCAAGAATGGCAAATTGAAAGGGGGGATTAATGATGGAATATAAATTATGAACGATATTTCTGGCAACTATAAGAGCATCTGATCAAAATTAGCAGTTGTAACTACTCACTTAATGAAGAGCATTTACAAAACTATTTATGGAACATGTACACCACATAGGCACAAACAAAGCCAAAGAAATATGTTTTTTAAATCAATTAGCTAGTTAAAGAAAGTAAACATTTCTGAAACATATTTACCCCAGACTTTTCTTCAAGATTAATTTGGTATGCATAATATACACATTTAATATTTATATTTGTATCATGATCAAATTAAGTATGCCATGAACCAATAACAGAGAGGCTAGTAAGGAAATTCAGACATTTGATGCCAGAAAGAACATTGTGTGATATGCAGACTGAACATTGAAAGAAAGTGCATGAAAAATAGCCAAATATGTAGCGAATCGGACATACCACAGGATATTTTGGAAACACAGCAACAGCAACAATGGAAACTTTTTAGGCTTTGTTTAGCTAAAACATAAAACAAAAGCAAGACCAACAGAATTAATTTATGAAAAAAAATATGTTGACCATTTGGAACATAGCAAATGTAAACCAAAATAATTGAACAAAATGTAAATTAGAATTGTTTCCAGTTAGTGTATCTATTTTTACACATTGTGTGCTCAACACACACATAGTTTTATAAATAATTGTCTCTAATGGGAAAACTAAGCCAGCTCGATGTACAATAAAGATGTGAGGTGACATGTTTGACTCAAATATGCCTGAATATAAGTATTTCATTTACAAAAATTAGCATGTGTGAACTGTCATGGTGTATAAGTACATACCTTGCAGCTTCATGATTTGAATAGCACAGTGATGAATTTCTGTTATTGATTCTACTGTGTCTGGATCTATATTTTACCATTTTTACAAATATGTCAGGATTTGATGAAAGTTGCCATTTACACAAAGCCATAATAATGCTTCCATTAAGTTTTATCTTGTTTCTCTATTTTCACTTTCAATTTCATTTTTTTGGTTCTGGACCAGAAAGTCACCTTGACTTTTTGTATTGTTTTAGTAAATATTCCCACTGCTCTCTATCGAATATGAGATGACATAATACTGCCATATAAGGAATATCTACTCAATTTCAATCTCTTCTATCAATCATTAATACAAATCTAAACATTACCCAGTAACCCCAGGAGCCTTTTTCTTCCCATTTCCCATTTCTTAGGCAAGCCCATTTTAATGCTGGAGTGCTCAGAGAAGGAGTAGTGTTGAAAATCCTTGTTGGCTTTTCTTAGAATGTATTTTCTGCCTGCTTTTTTTTCTAATCAGTCCTGTGACAAATCCAGGGCTCGTGTCTGAGCATGCTTTTTTGTATTTATTGGGCATGAATCAGTCCTTTTGCATTGCTCTTCTGCACTAACAGTATGGAATACATGAAAGGAGGAGCTGTCCCCACTCAGATATGAGCAAAGACTGTTTTATCTTATCCTCTCTCTCAGGCATTCAGTCAGTAGTTGGTATTGAGAACAAAAAGTGTTATTTATTTATCTGTTTATTTTAATGTATTTCCTGCTTGCTTAACTGCGTGGTTGATGTCCATCCCTGTTTGAGCAGGTTAATACTTGTTAAATTGAAGGGATTCTCTTGGAGTCACTTGACTCCTACCAGTTCAAGAAAAACTGCTAAATGTGATTTCATAGTGCTGTACCTTAATACAAAAAATACTGGCAAGAGGAAGAAAGGGTTGGATTTCACAAGGTCTATGGCTCGGTCTTTTCCTGTGCTAAGCAACTTCCATGTACCAGAAAAATCAGCTTTCCTTTCTGATATATGAAGTTGTAGACAAGGATGTTTGTGGTAATGTTTTATATCCACTTCTGCCTAGGATGCATGAAGGATACAAGTTTTGACCAGCTACAAAGATTTTCATAATTTTTCAGGAAACAGAGATAAGTAGTTAAATTCCTTCCTGCTCTTACATAACTAGTGAAATTTTCTGAACCTTATGAAAGATGTTCATTCTATGTAGTTCTCTGAGCATGGTGTTCAAGAATTTATTAGGTTTGTCTTGAAATATTTTTATATTTTCCTTTGTTATTATGACAGTTAATGACTGGCCAAATAATCAGCACTCTTACCTGTGTTTCTACCAGTTCAGGATTCCTTGTACAGCCTATGCAAAACAAAAAAGTGAATTGATGAGGACAGTTCTTCTCTGTGTGACCTATAATCAAAACTGCCTCTACAGAGTAGAAAACATAAGGAATTTTCCATATCTTAATAGCTTTTATATGCCTTGTAGCAAGGACACCAGTACATTTGCCATTATAAGCAAGTAGCAAGTATCAACAATATATATTACTTCTCATACTTTTTTTCCCCCAGGAAGTTAAATTAAGGATTTTTTTTCTTTTTTAAGAAAAATGCTTCTTTTATTGTAGTAATATGCAGGGAAAAATAGGTGGAAAATCAACCAATTGGCACAATATCTTTTTTCACCATATAAACCAAATTTTGAATGTTAGTATCAAGCCTTCAAGTTTTCAAGTCATCACCCCACATTAACTAAGGAATGTTACAGTTATCTTAAAAGTAAAATCCTTACATTTGCCAAGAAAATAAGTTTAGATTCTGCCTGCTAGGTTTCCCTTCTTTTGGATTTCACTTTTGTGTCTATGTACATACATAAACATGTGTGGTATTCTTGTATATTTTTAAAGTCCTACCTGGACTTTAAAAGTCTTACTGGAAAAGAAAACTGTGAATTCAATGTGTTGAACTATGGGTTGCTCGTGGTTGTCTGGAATTTGTTTGAGCATGGTCTCAGGTTCCATGGAGCCCTCTGTTAACCTTGTGCCTTACTCCAGTTCAAAGCACTGTCTACACTGTAGCTTCCTGAAAATGGAAGTGCTCGACAGAGGCTTATTGTACAAGCTAAGTCGGCACTGTTTTTCCCTCAAGAAAATTTAGGTTTTGTTATACCACAGTCATTGTAGAATGATGACAATGTCACCTTGCCAGACTTCTGGCAATTTTCCAGTCTTCTAAGCTTGCAGACCTTGGAAATCCATTCAGCTCCCCACAGAATATAAATTTCAGTATTTACACGTGAATTTAGTTCACAACTGAATGTTTCCTATTCAAAATCCACAATTTTTTCCTCCAAATCCAGGCTGAATACCTGTGAAGGTTCAGAGAAAATCTGCAGAGCTCTCCTTTGAGAGTAAGGAAGGGAGATGCTACAGGGTCATCTAACAAGGGATAGAAAGAACTATTTTTATACTACTGTGTGCAGTATATCACTGACAGTTGCAGATAATCAGTTTTTCTGTGCTGTCACCCCAGGCCTCTCTAGTCTCTATATACAATCTGGCCCCAAAAGCACACAATTCCACACCTTCCATCCCATCTTGTGTAAGGTTGTCTTCCAACCCTGTCCACAGTAACCCACAGCATACAGCCTGTCAATGAACACAGCAATGCACACAAGGCTGGCAGGAAGGTAAGCAGTAATATAGGATGAGTTCAGCATTGTCTCTGTATCCTGCTTGCCACTTCACCTCCACTCATGAGACTCTCAGCCCTGCATCCTCCTCTCTCACTGAGTCCATTGCTTATGCATCCAAGGGCACTCAGGCTTCAGTGCATTAGGATGCTTTTCATTAAAAATGATGGTACAGAAGGTGATAAGTTGGCACAGAGTCAACTCAGCTCTGGAAAGCTTGATAGCCAATCTAATAGGTGACCTTCACCCATTAGAATCAAAAGGGCTACATGATCCCTTGAGAGCCTTTCCAGACCCATATCTTTTGGCTTTATCCCAGTGTATCATCTTCCACATGTTTTACTTTCCTTATCAAAGCTGGAAACAGCAATTTACACAATGTCAGGTTTCAAACCTTTCCAATCCTCTAGTCAGCCACTGAGGCCTTTTGTAAATTATGAAATAATGTTAGTACTGGCACTCATAGTAACATAAAGAATATGTTCGTAGGTGTTCCTTCCTCATTGTGACCCCAAGCATACTGAAATACATTTCCATGCCTATTTTATAAATGAGAGAATGAAGACAAATATAATAAACTGTGTTCTGGAGAAGAGACAAAGTGGAAATAGATGCTCTCCTCCTACATGTCAGCATTCCCTTTTCAAGAACAATTACATCTCCCTTTTCCTGACAGGATTTCTGAAGTAAAATATTCTTTGGTTAACCTGCAGCCTTCTTCCTGTCTAAAGCAGTGACTTCATAGATTAAAACTACAATATAAGTTAAAGGCATACCTCACAGGAAAAGAAAAATCAGTAATATTTAAGGAGCATTTTAATATGTCAGCTTGAAAGTCAATTTAAATGTATACTGACCTTCATCAAATGTGTATTTAAATTGGTATTCAGAGTCAAAGCTACTGTGACGATGCAATTCTGGACTCCGAAATACATAGATGGGGGAAGAAATTACAGACTAATGAGAAACTTACTAGAAAACTTTTTTAAAGTTTATATTAAGCATCAGGAAGTCTTATATCATTGTGTATGAACTAAAATACACTGTTACACATCTTCAGCTTTGACTGTGGTTCCTTTGTGTAGGTTCCTTAAACTAGTGGGGAGTTACAGATTTCACATACCCTTGCAAAAGCTGCAGGGAATGCATTGTACTCTGTTGAGGCTCACATTACACCGTGCTGTCAGCTTACAACTTGGGCACTGAGGTCATGGTCTGACTGCACATTAGAGCCAGGCTTAGAGTCTGCAGTGCAAGATCAAAAATCACACAGGGTAAAGGCAGCATTAACACCATGTTGTGTGGTCTTAATTTTATGAAACGATGTTTGTATAACCATGCCTGATCTGGATCAAAAATATATTAGATCTGGAAATGTATCAATCAAGTGTTAATGACTGGGATATTATGACCAAAACCAGATATTTGTTAATCAGTATGACACTTATGTTTTCTATTTGATGCAGGATGCCAGAAAGGGAACACACTTTAAAAAAAATAAAAGGCTTGAATAAGTGCAATTACTTGAAAATATATGGAATCTTAGAGTACACTGAGCAGAACTTCACTGTCTTCACAAACACTAGGACAGAAAAGACAGGCTCTGAAACTCTCACAGAAGTGGAGGAATGCTCTGCTCCATGTTACATGAAAGGAGAGAGGGGTGTTCTTAATCACAGAGTGAAGAGAGAATACAAGACTTTCTGACTTAGAGAGTCCTGAAAAACCTCAAATTTTGGAGGCTAAGTTTCTGTATAGCAAATCATTTTGGAAATCTGAAACAGAAGACAGTAATTAATAGGGCATCCAGTTTCAACTCTAAAAATTTACTTAGATTTTTACTTTGAAGAAACGAAGGCAATTTTGACAGAGAAGATGCAAAAGAAGATGAACTACTGCAATAAGGAGAAATAAAGTATGTGGAGATGAAAATCAGCATACATGAAACATTTCCATACATTGCAATAAACAACACAATGCCTGGCCTTCAGAAGAAAATGCAAACACTGGAAATAATTACCTCACATTATAAGAGTTTACTGGTGCCAGGAGAGTCTGAAGGGAGAATGAAGAAACAGGAATTTTTGGACATCATTGCATCAGAAGATGATTAACAACCAGTCCAAAAGTGAATGAAGTATTTATTCATTTTAAGTTGGACACAGGTGCACAAGTCTGTGAGCTGCCAGAAACCATGATATTATCACTGAAAGAAAAGCCACAGTTAGTAGAAGGTAAATGGCTAGATTTAGAGTTAAATAGGAGTGATCTTTCACCTATTAAGAAAGGAAAAAAACTAAGTGTGGGGGGAAAAATAACTTGGAAACTTCACAGTTACTGAAAAACAAACATAGGTGTTCTTTTTTGTAAATTATCATCTTGAGAAGATGCATTGTTAAAAAAAATAATGAGGAAGAGTTTAAGGATGCTTTCCAGTAGATAATATATCTCTCAAAAGAGTACATGCCAGTTCTGACCAAACTGACAATTCACACCTCTAGCAAAGTTCTGCTTACTGTCAGGGACCCACACAAAATAGGCATGTGAGCAAGACCAGAAGCTTTGTATTCTTCCAGACAGTAACAAAGATATAGATCTAAAATCTCACAATTTAAATTTAGCCTAGGGAGCAAAAGCAAGGAATGAACATGGTAAAGCACACAGACAGTCTCTTGCAAGGCAGCATCTTGGGTAACTCTAAGCAGCATATGTAGATCAGAGGAGGAGTCCATGGGATCAGGGAAGAGTCTATGCCTACTCAGCCACCCAGAGCCAGAGGGTGCCACTTTGGCCCACCATCCAATGACCAAATGCAAGTCTGATCTTGCGCAGCAGCAGAGATTAAAAGCATGGTGTTTGAGGTGGCTGTGCAAGAGGCACATCTGAGTAATGAGTCAGAAAAACTTAAAGACCCAGGTCTAAGGTGTCCTGAGCCTAAGGACAAAGCCTTCTGGATTGCCTGTAGATGATTAAGAGATCATTCATACATATGAGAGAATAAACTTACAATGGGCAACAGCTGTAGTCACTGTTGTCCTGAGACATGTTCACATGATATCTCAAACTATGTCTGTTTATTGTCCGTTCTAGTAAAAAGGGAGAGCTCGGGCCTGAGGAGAAGAAAGGTTGCAAAGCTTGTAGCCACAGGGCTACTTGTCCAAATGACATGGCCTCATCCATCCTTTCACATTTGCAGTGTTCCACGGCCCTGTCTCAAGGACCTGATGGCAGGTTAAGGGATGGCAGAATCAAGCATCCACATGCACAGTAAACCATCCATGTCTCACCAGTGTGACAAACTCCAGACAGGATTTACTTACCTTAGTCTTTCTTATTCTTTATTTATATTTACCCCTTTTTCATTGTGGAATTCCCAAAATAGGTCTACAGTTTTTCATGCAGAAAATTAACAAGGGCTACTGCTGTCTTCTAAAATGCGAGCAGCAGGTGCTATAATCACATAACAGCTTAAGCTGAAAAGGACTTCTGGAGGTCAGCCCCCAAAGCAGGGCTAACTCCAGAGTTAGATAAAAGCTAAGATGAAGAAGATGTAGCAGTCTCCAGGAGACACAGAAATCTCCATTTATAATGGGAGTGGCCAGAACACAGCAGGTGGTGGGGATTCAGTCTAGCCTTCCTCACACTTCTGGGGCTGCAGCAAAAGAGGAAGAGAAAAGGGAGACAATTAAACACTTGTTTCTCCTGGCCATATTGTGAAGGGTTGCTTGCTTCTCCTGTGTGCTGTGTGGCATGCAGGCATTTCAGATGTGCTCTGAGAATGTCTCCCAGACCAGTGCAGGAGCCTTGGGCAAGTGCTCGAAAACCTGCCTCTCTAATCCTAAATTAGGTCTAGCACCAGGCGCAGACAGCGCTGCTCAGCTCTGCCAACAAGAAATACGTGTGCACATGCCAAGAATAGGAGCTGCAGATAGGGATGGAAAGTCTGTGTTGAAAACAAGAGTGCCTACAGAGTTTGAGCAAATCCAAGGTCTGTTAGCAGCTGTGCAGAGATTTACAGGGTTATATTTTTGTATATTGGCCCTTATATGTGACCTAAATTTCACCTGAAAGGGTGCCCTTTTCTGGTGCCTGCAGTGCCACGTTGCTACAGAATGTAAGAGCACAGGCCTGTGTTTATGTCTCTGCAGGTCATTAGCAACACTTGATTGCTGCACTTGACCTTCAAAATTCTGTTTTCAAATTACAGTTTAGAGAATAACTTTCTGACCTTGCACATGTGGAATCACTTCTGTCAATGACTACAAAAAAAAAAAAAGACTGAGTTTTTTCCTTGTAAAATTTCTTGAGGATGATGTTCTTAGTTTCTCTTAATTGCAAGGAAAAAAGTCAGTCTTCATTGGAAAACCACTAGTTAAAATCTTTTAAATTGCTTCTGCAAAGGAATTGTGTACTGCTTTCTATATGTCTAGCACCTGATTTGTGTGCCCAGAACACATGCTTCATTAGCCCCTTTCACCAGCTAAGCGTCTGCTGCTCCAAATGTAATGCAAATCACTTTTTAATGGTCACATTGACTAGATAGGAAATGCTTTTGTTGGAGCTATGACTTGTAGTTAATTAAGCCAATTAGCATGTGATATAAGCACTTCTGAAAAGATAAAGCTTAAGAGTAGCTCTCAAGAGGTGGTGGAAGACTTTCATGCAGATAGAAATGTTACAGAAGGGAAAGGGAATGAAGCAAGAGAAAGTTTAAAAATAAATTCTTAAAGTATTCACTACTTTTACTAGTTTACAGCAGTGTCAGCTGATCTTTTATGAGAAACATGTTTGTTGGGTTGAGAATGTGCTTACTATGTCTGTGTAAGGCGATAAACCCGAACTTTTTACTCAGCAAAGAAGATTGGCAATAACGTTCCTGCTGAGACCCTGCTTATATCACGAAATTATCTGATTAATCAATTGCACTTTTGACTTCTTTCCAGGAGAAGACTTTTCGCTGCTTAACACCAGAAGAGAGTCTTACAGATCTGCTGTGAGTGTGAGGACTGTCCTTTCTTCAAAATAACAACCAAAAAGATTCTTGGGTCTTTAAAATGGGAATGTATCACATTTCTCCTAGCACTGTTTCTCAGAGCAACGGATAAAACCGAGACATTTTAGAATTTAACCATGTGCTGCCTTTGAAATGTGCAGTGTACATGAAGTCTTAGGACGCAGCTGCATTGGTCTTTCAGAAGTCCTATTAAATTGGGTCCATGAGTGGTTTGAAACATATAGTGACCAAGAGATGTTAAACTATGATAAATTCCTTTCAGGGTGGAAGATACCTGGTTGTCATTTGCTTGTCATTTGCTGGGAATTTCTCAATGCTTTTGATAAACCTGTCACTGTTCAGTGTAAAATAAGAAGTCTTTTGCAGTCTGTCTTAATACATTGTGAATCTTTTTTTTTTTTTGCTACTTGCTTCTTCTGTTATATTCTGGAATAAAACATTATTCTCAAAGAAAACAAAAAAATCTCAAGTAGAATTTGATTAGGATGCTGAACTGCTTACTTGCTCTTGGTAGTCTAATTTTTTTCCCTTCCAATTAAATTAATAAGAGAAAAAGTGTCAAATCAGCTGGGAAGATTTTGAAAAAAGGAAATGAGCTTTTATGTCTACATTACACTCTTATGCTTGCATTGGAAATTTGCTAACTTCTGTTGCAAAATTCAGACTAGAAAATTCCTGCCTATCCAGTATTCCCACACACAGAATTTTGTTCTATCTTTCCTCTTTTTGCAGATTTGTATCCTTCCTCCTTCCCAACCTGAATATGCACATTACAGTTTAGCTTAATTAATCGTAAGCTTGCAATTGGCTTTATGAGACCACCTGACACACCCTGACTGAAGTAGGATTTCATACAAATACAAATGACTGTTTGTGTGACAGACATCTTTTGCAGGAGGAAAGCTTGGACAATTCTAGTTCTCCAGTCTTCATCTAAAGAAGAAATAGACTCTCCTCTAGTTCTTTCATGTATTAAAAATGCCTTGCAAAGAGATTTTTTGGCTCACATTCCACATTATGCTTCATATTTCCTCCACAGTTGCTTGTCTGTTTCTTTCTATAAGGATGTTAGAATGACCATAATCCTTAGATCCACAATCTTATAGTACTCAGTAGCAATTGCTAAAAGAGTTTCTGTTCCTCCCCCTTTATTTGGATTTAGGAAAGGGGTGTTTCCATTTCTCTGACAGTCCTCAAAGAGGTTTTTTAATAGGAATATGCCCTAATCAAAGAGACTATAGTGAAGATGCAAGGTAGTCTTAAGTCTTCTTGAAAACTCCAAAATGGATTTTATGAAACAGTTAATTTTGTTTCCTCATAGAATAATCCTTCATCTTATCATTCAGTTCTCAAAGGGTTAAATACTCTTGACTTATATTGACTTGAATACGATGGAGGTGACTCACTGCATTACAGAATTGTGACCAATATTTGGCAATTCACAGTTGGGCTCTCAAACCTGGCCCATACACACAGTTAAACTGGATTTAACTTTAAAAGAAGTTAAATTCAGTAGCTGATAAGATTCCATTCATCAGTGTAACTTATTGATGTTCTAATGTACTTTCTATTACCAAGTCACCTACTAGAAAAAGTCTTTTCATTTTTAAAAAGTTTACAAAATACTAAACCGAACTTCAGTTCTTCACTGATGGATCACACAATGCAAATGATTTTGGAGATTCTTCTCATAGGGCAATGCTGTTTGCAAATCAAGATGCAAAGAAATACTGTGGTTATAGTTAGTTTGTTACCTATTAAAAATGCTACTGTACAAGAAAAGATGTTTGAGAATACTAATGCACTGCATGAAATTACAATCAGGAAAAAACCCACTTAATTTTAATACCAGCTTCAATTAGAAACAGGCTTATATGATCAAGGAAAAAGACAGTCTAGAAGAAAATATTTCAACCTGCTGAGTGGGAAATTAAAATCAGCACAATGTAAACATCACCAGCAAAACATCTCATAATATTCAAAACTAGTAACTTTTTATAATAACACTATTGCGTATCCACACTCGAATTTTTGTAGCAACTTGTGCCAGCTATTGCCATAGTGCAGCAGCTGCACATCCAGATGAGATATGCCCTAGGATTTGTGTTGGGCAGGAGTAGGGGGTAGTTTTGGGTCATCCCCATGGAATCAGTGCTGCTGCTTTCCTCCCTGTACCGCTCTGACCCTGCATTGCTGCAAGAGATTGAACAAGAAGGGGCTCATGCAGGTGACAGAGGTCATCAACAAGCTGTAAGGGGTCCAGGGATTACGTGAGTGATGCTGTATTTACTTCCAGGAACTGGGTGCTCTGACAGTTCAGCATACCCAACACCTGCTGGTTTTGCAAAAAATTGGATGACTCTTTTGCACAGCAGACCTTACATAAACAACTGTTTGCCATTAAGTTGTTGGCTTTCTTTCCATATTGACTGGCTTTAGAGACCAAATCTTGAATTAAACAAATGTTTTATTCCACTGTGACTTACACCACTGTGATATCTTTGCTTCCAGATGTCTGTGTTTTCTAAAGCTTCCTATTTGCCATTAATCTTTCTTTTACAGGCTTTCCAGAAGGATTGAGTCAATCTGAAATGTGGACATAGCAGGATAACTGGAGCCATTTGACTGTTCATACCGTGTAGTCATAGCAAATAATCTATATTTTGTATGTAGCAACAATCAAGGACCAGAAAAAGGTAATATTCCACTCAAGCCCACCTATCTTATCTATACAGAGGCTGAGATAGAATGTTTTCATGCTGATTGAGAAGTCTGAATGTGACAACTAAGATTTAGGAATAACTCAAATGAAAATTTTAATGGCATTTTTCACCACACTGGCAACATCTCTCATCCAAGAAGAGGGATGCTTCAGATCCAATTAAAGATTAGTGCTCAATAAAGAATTCTCTTTCCAAGGACACTGGATGTGCTGACTGCAGAATCACATAGTGGACCATAATAGCATAGAGCACAGTTTGCTTTAAAAGAATCAAACAAAACAATCACAGGAAGACTGCTTTTCATTTCATGGACATACATTTGCAGTAAAACTTAAAATCTCTTATGGAAGCTTTTTGGTGCATCACAGGCTATATTTCATTCTACACTAGCAAGTGATCGAATGGCTTCACTACTCTGTAACCCTTGCCTTCTGTCATCAGTATTTTAGAACTTTCTTTATTTCAGTTTCCATGAATCCTGAATTTGTGAGTTCTCTCTCACTTCTGGATTAGGAAGGACTGCCAGCTGAGTGACTGACCTTTAATTACCAACTCATCTTCACATTGGCAATTGAAGTGCTAAAAGTCAATAGACAAATTAGAGCTTCTTTTGAAGGGAAGGGTGACCTGTATGTAAAGAATTCTATACAGGGTAGGAACCTCAGATATACAGCTCACTCAGGACCCGTTTAACTTCCAGTTGTGAAACTTGGGTGGTGAACAAATATGCAATTCTTTGCCTCCTATTATAACCCAGAACATAGAAATTTGGAAGTGGTAAGTTGGAGGAATATAATTATCTAAATTATTTATGTGCTTACATGCAAACAGGGCGGAGCAACAAAGTGACCAGAAGGTAGAAAGTGTGTTGAAGCCACTGAGCAAGATGCTGTTCTGGTGTTCTGGACAGGTAGCTTTAGATTATTCATCGGCAGGTGAGATGTTCAGATATGTGCATGCACACCCCGGTTTGGTAATGATATTATCTAGCTGATAAAACTTTCTAAGAGGTTTAGCTGAGAGCCAGGTGACCAGAAGGATTGTGTGGTCAGGTCACAGATGGTTGTTTTCTTAGTCTTTACAAGTGTTGATCACCGAGTACACCTCACATCCTGGAGTGTAATACCACCCTTCCGAGCTACTGTTAACTAATTGGTTTAGATTAGGTTTCTGCCTCGAAGAACTTTCCAGTTAGATAAGTTCTTACTTAACTGAAAACACAAATTTATACCTGTGGAACCTGTCACAAAAGGGTAGGCGTTAATTTAATTTTGAGTTAATTTAAGAAGAACAAAAACAATGAGTGGGAAGCTGAAATAATATACTTTACATTGGTTGCAAGGGATTGATAAAGGAAGAATGGTTGTGTAGATCAGTGTGACTTTCTTATTTGACAGACCCTGTCACCTCATCTAACTTAGGTAGCATAACTGGAATAAAGAAATGCCATGGAGAAGGGGAATTTTAACTCAGAGGATGGACTTTGTATGTACTGACAAATACAGTATACCCTTTTCTTTTTTTTTTTTTTTTTCCTAGAATGAAGACTGTGAAAGCGTTTCACAGACTAAACTTTTATTTCTTGTTTTCTGGCAAGGTAGGTGGGTTTGTCTGTGGGTTGAGAAACTCTCTGTTTCCATTTATGCTTCTGCAGAATCATATGATAGACATTAGAATTTTTTTAAAGCCAGACTTTAGACTGCAAAACCATCTCTGGAGAAGATCACAGGGGAAAGTTTCTCTTTTTGTATATATGTATGTGTCCCAAACAAAGCAGTGTACCCCAAACAAAGGAGTGTAAATGTCTTGCTAACATTCTACCCCTGGTATACAGATGTTACAAATCATGTTTATGTTCATGAATATTCATTGCCTAAACAGTAGCAGGCATGAGAAAGTCTGAATGGGAAACTTAACAGGAACAGTCTTAGGGGGGTGGAGGGAGGTTTCCCACTATTATTTATTTATTTATTTATTTATTACTTTTTAGACTTATTTCACTTAAAAAGTGACTTCAAATTCTCTTTTGGATGAGTTTAATTACGAACATTTGTGTTATGATGCATTTTTTTATTGGGTATTACTGGCCTTTCTCTTGGTCTAAGTGCAGACTTAATCACAAGTAACTACAGTGTCTTACAGCAATGTTTTTGCACTCCTACAATGTTTCATGGAAAGCCCTGAAGGACTTTGACTCATATTCTGAAAGAGACAATAGCAATCATGCATAGTTTTGCTTAGTATCTGGTTGAACTATCTATCTTCTAGAAGTGATACTGTATGTTTGAAATAGATTTGATTAAAACAAAGGTTTTTTGGTCACTTTTGATTTTCAGTTTTTGTTCAGAGGGTATCTTCCCAGTTATACCTCTCTACCAGTGCAATGTGCCTTTTTCCCCCTGTGCCTCTCACAGTGTGATGTACCCTGTGCATACCCACTCTGTGGGAAGAAAAGAGTGATACAAGACCACTCCTTTTTTCACTGAAGCCTCCTTACAGGTTCTTTAAAGGAAATATTCCTTATCTGTCCCCTACTCTGAACATTTTCTTTTTTAAGGAAACAGAACCAAACCCAAACAAACTAACAGACCCGCAAGCATACTCTGAGTGCTCTACATACCTTAAAACTTTATGTTCTCTCAAGCCAGGGTCTCTCGATTATGCCATAGCACACACAGGGCCAGGACTCCTGGGCCAGTCTGATTCATAAGCTGTGGTGTAGTGTGGAATCATCTTTAGGATTTGTGGCAGTTTTGCCCCAGATGTCATTTATTAGCTCTTTAGAGTTGCTGGATGTTTGAAATTTCCTTCAGAGTCTTACAAGAATCTTGAGGTGCCCTTGTGATCTTTGAGGATTATTTTATACTGGATGAAACAGGGTGGAGTTAAAGCACACATGAAGGATTAACCTACAACCATGTTGTGGAACCATTCACTCACCTCAATCTCTTAGTCAGGCTGGAAGTTTCAGGATTTAGAAACAATCTTGGTTTTTTCCCCTTCTTTCCCTTGGCTCCCTTGATTTTTGTATTTATCACTTCAAAAGAGGGAAGGAACATGTAGAAAAATAAAGCTGGAAAATGGGAATCTAAAAGCAACATCAAATCCTTAAAATATTTAGATCTGAAGAAAATTTAATTAAATATTTATTCCTTTTATTCCTAGGGATCTACCAACACCAAATTACATTGTCCAGGCCTTGCATTACATAAAATGTGCCTAGAAGAAACACAGCATGTCAGAAGATGTTTTTAATCTTGAATCTATCAAAGGACCCTAGACAAATGCCACAGTTCCAGCTACTGAATCTCACTCAACAGTGGGTGGTATCATACCTTCTGGGAAAGGATATAAATAACCTTACTGACTGGACCAAAAAAAAAAGAAAAAAAAAAGAAAAGGTAGCCTGGGAAAACTCTTCTGTTCCAGAAAGAGGGTGAAAATGCTAGCACTGTTTATACTAAGGTACTCCCATCTTCTAAACCAGCTATAATTTCATGTTTTAAAAAAAGTTGCAACAAAACATATGTGAGTACAAGCCATGGATCTTGTATTAATCCTTGGTGTCCGAATTTTGCATTGATACAGTTTTCTTTCTGCAATAATATTGTGAAGGAGTGAGCATTGTATGGAGGATCTGTGTGTAGCTGTTCATCTGTTGACAGCATTTTGTACAGAGAAAATAATTTCTAGCATGCTTCTATATCTTACTGCATGCTAAATCTTGGCATTTATAATTCAGAAATTAATAATAAATGTATTTTTTCACAAAATGAAATTACAGATAGTATATTTTAATCAATATGCACAACCTTCATCCTGGTAAACAACAGATGCAGCCAAACACCTGGAGTTACACTGGACAGAATTTCATCTGAAATGTTACAACACTACTATAAATTTGTGAAAGAGACACACCTCCTTTGATATACACTTGTTTTTTTCTAGACTTAAGTCGCTTATTTTACAGCTTTCCCAAAGTAGTCCAAACTAGCATTGCCAGAAAGCATTCTATTTTCTTGATGAAACATAGTTATTGCAGTGCCGTGTTTTTGTTGAGCCTTCTATGACAATAGCAATGCACAAGCAGCAGAGGTCACCACGCACCAAGCTCCACCAGCCTCCAAAGTTCGGCTGGGAACTGGGCTGGGCACCAATTCACATAACATTGGCTCAAATTGATCAGCAAATAGCCGCATATGGTGGGAGGAACATTGTAAATGCAGCAGCAATAATTGGCTTCTGGGAAAAGAATACAAACATTAAAGTGTCTGTAATTAATAATCATTTCAAGATGCTTGCCATGAATTGGAAACTTCTTTGCAAACTACCCTGCTTAACTAATCATCCTATGATAGTCCCTGTAATTTGTCCAGTGACTCTGAAAGAAATTGCAAAACGACTGATCCATGCCCTTTAAAACACATTAATAATAAAGTGAAATCCAAATGTGCTCATTTTAGCGCTGAAGTAAATCTGAAGCTCCATGCTGAGCACAGTTACAAATAACATATGAACTACCATGATGTTAACTACAGATGTCGAGCTGGTGAAGAAGAGGGTAAACAATGTTTGCTACCACAAATGCTCACGAAGTTTAAAATGTATGACTTCTCTTATTGTAACTTGCCTTCTGAACAGTGTACAGCTTCTTGCTGACAGCACAATGTACTCTTCTGCATTTGGATATTTTCATGGATAGTCTGTAGGAGGAATGTTCTCAGGCTAAGGACAACAAACACCATAGGATTTTAATATATCTACAAATTATAGGGCAAACTCATGCCCTCATACTTTCCATTGCAAATTGTGCTTTGGTGCTGTCACATCCATAACAATGGAAAAAGCATGCAGGTTTATTTGTAAAACTAATAGGATGGCATCTTGACCTCCTCTGAAGTCAACGGAAGCTACATTGACTTAACAGAACTGCAATTTGAACCTTATTCTTTGCATGGGTGATGCATTTATATTAAAGCTTTAATTTTTCTTTCAGAGTTGTTACTTAAGCATTAGAACATTTCTTGCGGTACCATGCAAACGGACTGAAATACATACTTAGCAGTTTTGAGCAATATTGAGCAAGTTTAGGCACAGAAATAATTTTTCCCCTGACATTAGGTTAAATGAGTTTGGCAATTTTAAGAAACAGTGAGTAGAAAAGGAAGGTTAAATCACTGTAGTTGCAGTTTATTTCCTTTAGTCTTATGTTATAGTCAAAATCCTGATTTTCATATCATGTCAGCTGTCAAGGTATAATGCCCAATATACTGTTTTTATTATGTTTTGTTTAAAGTGACAAATTCAATAATATAATAATGTTGCTAACACAAAGTTGTCTAAGCAACTGCTATGTTTTCTGAAAAATACTGGAGCATTTTATATGTAGTCTTTTCTCTGATTGAAAAGGCTTGTCCATTTGTTTTTAAACAAGTGTAAGATGAAAGAAGAATGAATTTTAAACTGAGGTCAAGGTATGGCTTCATCCCATAAAGATGAGGAAATTGCAAATACAGCTGCAGTTTTGTCCACAGGTTATGTGGTGTTCTGAGATTGATGCAGAAGCACAGCAGTGAGGCTGAAGAAGATGGAGAGACTAAGTATGTGTCAGTGAGGAGCCTTAAGAGAACAGTTGCAGAGACACATTAAGTTTGAGATGTGTAGCCATAGCTAATTTATGAAAGTTATTTTAAACATGGTTTGTTAGTGAAGTATTTTATCAAAGACAGTGCCTGCTATTTGTGACTGACACAAGAAGGACAAAAAACTTAACAACTGGTAACAGTTTTGTTCCACCCTTCCTGAACTCCTGTTCAGTAGCTTTTGTTTGGCCATTTCAGTAGCCCCAGATTGCACATTGCTGAAACATTTCTGTAAGTGAAGGTAAAGCTGGGATCGGCACAAAGTCTGCTAACAATCAGTTTAGACTTGTAGAAATTAGTTGGTGGGATCTCTCTCCTAAAACAAGAAGGCGGACACACATGTGTGTCTGTTTTTCCACTGTAAAACCCTGACTGGATACCTATAGTATGCACATGTGATCTCCACACAGAGATTCTCTTCTTTAAGTTATAGTTTGACCTACACACTCATTTGCTGACAGGATGGACAGGAGGAGAAATAGTTCCTAGATGGGGAATAAAGAAAGACAGGACAGGTTAAGGAGTAGTGAATGGGATGGAGCTTAGGGAAAAGACAAGCATCCATTCTAGCAGCAATTGCTTTAGGGTTCTGGTATTATTATTTCTTCTCTGCCTCTTTGGGTTTTTATTAGGGTCAGACAGAGCCAGAGGAAATCCCATACAGTGCAGGTACAATACAGCAATGTTGCCAAGAAGCCAGAAGGCTTGCCTGAGGCCAAAACAAGCAGGAATAGACACAGTCATCTGCTTAAGAATTTCAAAAAATTAATAGTGCAGTGCCCTTTTTTGACTAAAGAAAACCTGGGCTCTCCAGTGGAAGAGCCTGCATCTCTCTCCAAAGAGGTCCTCATCAAGTAGTCTTCTTCTAGAACTCTCTTTTGAGGATTGTAGTGCTGAAGGGGATGATGTGGTCCAGCTGTTGTAGACCATAATTCAAAGGCATAATGATGATGAATCTAATGGGACAGATGTAGTGGAATGGCACAGAAATTAAATGACTCTGTCTGATAAAATTAGTATTGTAAAATATTATAGAACTCATTTCTAAAGATATCTAAAATCAATCTACATAACTTAGTGGAGAAATATGTCCATTGTGCTAAAAGTGTGTGCTAGTTCTATACTGACTGTAGCAAGATCTTTCTATAAGTAGAGAAAAAGATTAATTCACATCTTAAATGATCCTTCATCCTTATGACAATTCTTGTAGCTGCTTAAAATTTCCTGTAGTTTCACCCCTTCTCCCCAAACTAGGCAATATTAATGTATTCTGCATTCCTTTACTATACATTCCCTCTAGTCCATATGTGCAGTATAGTACTTGCAGGCAGAACATTCTATTTAATGAACAATCTAAGGTTTCAGAGCTCGCCAAAAAACCCAAAAGTTTTTGACTAGTGGAGATTAAAAAGAAGAACAAATTCCAGCACTCTGAATTGTAAAACTTTACACCTTACAGCTGCCAGCTGTAATCCACAAGGAGACAGCATTCTTAGGCTCCCAGGAAAATAGACTGGGCTATTTTTTAGCAAATACTTTTGCTATTTCTTCAGAAAGGGAAGGAAAGGGAAGACAGAGGTCCCAAAGCATGGAAGAACCCCAAGTATAGAATACATAGCATTGATGAGGGGTTGTTTTGTCCTTGAGTGTGGACAGGTTGTGGTGATTTGATAAGATCTGTTAAGATTATATTTTGCTTGTTATTACAGTTGAAATCTAACAGCTGAAATGTTACACAGGCTAAGTCACACTAAGCCTGAGAGGATTTTCGCAATGTAACATTTATGTAAGATAAGGGCATAGTGGTTTCTGGTTCTTTTTAACTGAAATACCTTCATCTGACTATTATCACATTATTTTTATCTTAAACCAGTATGTATTTGTTTTAAAACCAGAACAAGGCTTATTTTAATAATCCATTTTCTTAATAATATTAATAAATTAACATCAGACAAAGTCCACAGTGCAGTTAAGATTCCTGAAGTTGCAGCTAGCTTGCAGAAGTGAAGCAATGGTTTTAGCACTGAAGGGGACTGGGCAGCACTTTGCTGTGCTGAGATAATCATATCTTCATCTGTGGTTTTAAATGAAGCCGTCATTTTATGAATTTTCTTCTAGTTAGAAGAGGGAGGCAAGAGTCATATGGAAATCTACTCCTGCTCCAGTTCTTTTGCTCTGAAGTAAGCCACGGTAAAATGGAAGAAGTAAATACAAGAGAAATTGATGCCTTAGGCTTAAGTTTTGATTTCTTGGTTTGACATAGGGATAAGCACATGAAATATAAGATCCAAAGGAGACTTGACTGTATTGTTCTGGAGTTTCCCCTTTGGCCTGAAGTTCTATGCATCCAAGTCCCTTCATGGCACTTTGGAGACAGGTCATTAAAAAAGAACAAACCTCTTCACTAGGTACAGAAGGTGCCTTTTCCCTTTTAGCAGCCCAAGTGTGGCTGAAATAAAGTTGACTCCACCACCAGGAAGCCTAGCTATCCAAAGGGCCAGCATTTGGTAAAAACCATTTCCCTTGTAGACAGTGAATGAACCTGCTAGCAATGTTCTAATGCTGGAGCACAATCCTTTCCAGAACTGGGATTTTTACACTTATTTCCTGTCAGTATGACTCTAAGAGAAGGTACACTGCATTTAGTGTGAGCCCTAAAAACCATGAGCCAAAGTATCATTTGAATCCCATGTCAAAACCAGGTACTCAGTGAGGAATTATGTACTAGCAATAGTAAAAAGAAATGTAAGAGAGACCCAGACTTCAAAAGACTTCAGGATAGTTATGCTTTTCACATTTTAATATTTTCTGACACAACAGAACCATCTTCCCTGCCATTCTATTTTATCACTGAGTTTCTATGGCAGGAAAACTACATACAGAAGAGCTCTTATCCTCTAGCTCAAATCATGTATAAAGGGGCTTAAGTTGGAATCTCTTAGACTATAAGTATTTTTCTACTTAGATATTGAGAAAAGCTCTGGAGAATTCACTCACTTTGAAATAATTTTGATAAGGAGCTACAAGTTTTTTGTAGAAAGCATTTTTAACAATTTTAACAAAAAGGTGAGGGCTTGGTAAAATATACTGTTTCTTGAAGTTTGCCAGGCTTACTAGTTCAGCAAGAGCAAAGAGTTTCAGCAAGAAATATGTTGAACATATTTCTTTAATAAGCGACCACTTCTATTCAGCTCAGTAAAAAAGAAAGTCATTGTTTCTTCGTTTATCTTTTCTCTGTCAAATGCAAAATCTTATCCAAGTTTAAAAGATTAATTAATTTCTAATTATTATTATTATTACTCTTGCATGTTATGACTGTTATTTAGAGTGGCTACATACATAACTTTTATACTATTGAGATTTATAGTGTGCAAAACTTCTGTCAGTTGAGATGCCTACAATACTTTGAGTGATGAAGAGCTAGAAGAGGTACGACATATCAGCATGGTCAAAGGAAAAAAGACTGATACACTCTTCTTTATTCAGTCAACACAATTTAAGGGATTAGTTGCCCATGTAATAACAGCTTTTGCACATTTTTCAAATACAGCCTTATGCAAAACATTTTCAGTTTGTCAGGAACTATGTTTCTGCTTCATTGGTTTGATTCCCACAAACATCTCACATAGCTACATTTTAAAAATGACCCTGCTAGTAATTTTTCATCTTTTTAATAGAAGGATATAATATTTCCTATATATACATCCTGGAGAAGTTGAGTGTGACATGTCAAAAGGACAGGTGACTGGAAAGAACAGCTTCACAGCTGTCTCTCTCTTTAGTAATCTTTTATTAGTGTTTCCAGTATGTGAATACCTCTTATTTTATTCAAATGAAGCATGTTGTTATGTTAATTTTATTTAATTTTCATTGTTAATGTTTCTTCAGTAGGTTTCCTGGGGTCATGTGTTTTCTCTTTACCTATAATATGTGTTGATCACAAGATAAACTTGCAGGTTACCACAATACCCTGGACATGAAAATAGTCCTAGTGCAATAATTTTTTCCAATGTTGCAAATTGGTAATGGATAGTTTAAGAGAAGTCAGTATATCTTTGAAAAAAATTATTCTTTCTTTGACTTCTTTTTCTGCTCTCAACACCATATCGATCTGTCAGCTTTATAACCATATTGCGCATGGATGTCGTTTCCTCCTTTGTATTTCGTCATGTATCATTTCCAAATGCTTTGGAAGCGCTCAGTAAAGCTGCACAATAGCCCTTTTTTGAAGACTTATTGCATGCAGATTCTCAAGCTGCACGTTTTCTACGGATACTTGAGTGCTTTATCACATCTCCCTATCTTTTTTCTCCTTTAGTTCACCTGTGGCCTAAGCTGTCTTATTTGAGACACTTTTTTTAGGCCTCATTACACGAAATTTGTATTTTTATGGAAGCTTCCCTTTGATGATGATTGTGAGGTGAGTAGATTTCCTAATGAAACATACATCAAAGTGTTTCCACTCTTTCACGGATATTCTTTGGAGAGAGGAGGGAGAGACATCTTGAAAATTAAATTTAAATTACTCCTGAAAAGGCTTAAGCTGCAGACTGCTCATCTCAGTAATAAGTTCTGGCCAATGCAAAAGGCCAGCTGGAAGAGAGAGCCAGGATTAGCCCATGTGAGTGGGAAGATGGAAGGGGTTAGTCAGGCCCTTCCACAGCCAAGAGCTTTAAGAGATTTTCGCACCCACTGTCATCACTCTTCCCTCTCCCCACCTCCTCCAGCTATCCTACTTTTTCCTTGAACTCTTTTCAACCACTGTCACGTTTTTCTGGAGCAGCAGAAGCCAGCAAACCTTAGTTGCATTTGCCCCTTCTGGTCGTGCTCGCTCTGCCTTGGCCCTGATGCACCATCACCTCTGTAGAGCACTGACCCTTTCCCAGCTCATGCTGTGCTTCAGGCTGCCTGTTTCTTCAGTCATCCTTTCCTCTCATTCTGTTCGCCCTGCTCTTTGTTTTCACCCAAGACTTTATTCTCATTGACACAAACTCTTCTATCCTCTGGCAAAATAAAGGATTCACTGTGTGAATAAAAATTATACCTGAATGCATGTCCATGAGAGGCAGTGAGAGGATAAAAGGACAAGTAAAGAACAAGGAACGCTAGAACGAGGCCTGCTAGAAGTAAAGGTACCCACTAAATCCCTTGTCTGACTTCACTAAGCTAGTGTGCAGGAAGACAGGAAACATGGAAATAATTCAAACTGTGAAACAATAGGAGAAAAATCTTCATATGAGAAGAAAAATTCAGCACTTCATTGTCATAGACGGGTTTATAATACTACATGGAGGACTGAATCAGGAATTTATGTTGAAGGACCATAAATTTAAAGGAAAATTTTTAGGGACCTATGAATATGGGAAAAAGGAAACATGATAAGGTATCTTTTCGCCTGGAAGAATAATGTCTTTAATCTTTTGCTATTAGACTCTGACCTAGTATGTAACACATTATGGAAAAAAAATTTGCCTTATAGTATTTCTAAGAAAGAGATTAATTTTTTTGAATTAATTTTTTTGCAGGGATGTAAATATTATAGCTGGAGCACAACTTTCAAAGGAAAGAGGAGAAATGTGCAAGTGGTTTAAATCCACCATTTGTACTTTATAGATAAGGGTATTGATCACTTGATTGCAAGTGACATGCCTGGTCATTTTGTTGCGTTAAACTGTAAGTGCTTCATAAATCTGGAGAATGAATCATGGTCATGACACTCTCAAAATCATAGACTGGGAGACTTGTTAAAAACTTGTAAACGTTGCTTTTTGAGGATCTGCATCCAGTACTAAAAAATTGCATCAGATCTTGCAACAAATAATGTCAGTGAGGCTATTTCTTAACTATTTTCTATAACTTCAGAGGTGAATACCATTATTTTTACATGTGAAAAATACAGTTCTACCATTTTTAATCTGCTTGAATTAAAGTGGGCAGTTCACAGTATTGTTCCATATAACAACCTGGACAATTTAACTGTGTTTGTGGAGAACCTCTGGAACAGATAGGTCCAAATCTTGGGCCATGTTGACAATTGTGTTCTGTTTCATTTGCAGAAAGTTGCCCCAGTAGTGATAACTACTGGTCTTAAGTTACACAACTGCTCCTGTCTGTACAGCATTCCTTTGGTTCATACCTAAGTGGAGGCACTTAATCAGTCTCCTGACTTCCACATGGATATGGAGAGCCATTAGGAGACAGGGCTGTTGCTGAGGAAGGGGACCAAGCTGACACAGGCTGAGCTATGGTTTTGAAACAAAGAGGTTTTGTTGCTTCAGGATATTGATATATAATAAAAACACCTTAGCAATCATGTGTTTGTATTGACAGTAGCATCAGAATAAAGAAAGAAATAACATATAATGGAAAGGTCATATGTTCATCTATTCTAACACCTGTAAAGGAATACTCTTCTGTGAAATGCAGGTGGTCCACAAAGAGACACATATAAAGTGCTTAAATCAAAATATGATTTTCAGGGAATGACTGATCCCCAGAGGATCCCCTTTCCTCAGAACAACTCTGTACATGACAGCCTGTAAAAGAGATAAAAGAAACACAGATAATTTTACAATACTAATTGTGAGAGCTGAGCATCAGCAATGGGTAAGACCACTGCAGACCTATTGTGGTTTTAGGAGAGTCCAGCACTAAACAACACTGTCAATGGCACAAATGAATCTTAAGGTCTTTAACTATTAAAGGTCTTGACACAAAGGTGAGGCAATTCCAGCTGTTCTGTTAGACCACATGAAAGTGATATGTGATATCTAACTAATATATTCATACCAGGTGCAAGTGACAGATGCAACCAGCATGATGACAGATCAAGTGTTCTTGTAAATCTCATCAGAGGAGCCCATTTATTAACAGCTTCAGCACTTCCAGCTGTTTCACGTCAGCAGATCTGACTGAGCTTCTCTGTTAATAGGCATAAAGTTTCTGTGATTATCTTAGTCCTTGTTGTAAATTTTTGGTTGTCAGGCTGATGAGCTACAGGAAAGATAGTTGAAAAGTTCCTTGACACAGACCTGATTTCCACTCCCATTTTGGTTTCTATTTGGTTATATTCAGACATTTCCTGAGGGAAGCCTTTTTCAGCTGAGGAGCAGAATGCAGCACAGGTATTTTGAACAACAACAGAGAAGTATATGTGGAACTGCCTTTATGACCGTGTCACTTTTCACATGCTATAGTGATCCTGGAGAGCAAGAAGCTGAACTTAGATAAGCTGTATGAATCATCCCTTTCTGAACATGTGGAGAGTAGTCTGAGGCATTCATTCACATCTTCTCCCATGAAGTTATACTACAGTCTGCGAAAGATGTGGGCTGCATTCATTGCCATGTATGACTCTGCAGTTACTTTCTCATAGTCCCTAGAGAGTGAGTTTCCTCTGAACTGGTCCTGACCCGGGTATCTACTCCAGTGTCATTGCAGACATCTTAAGACATTACAAATTAATGATAATCCTAGCAAAATTTAGTAAAGCAACTGAGCTAGTATAAATTGCACAGCTGGGCTGAAAATTAATTTCTCAGATGATCTTCTTGTTATTGTTATACCCATTATCTGATTATATACACATGACACTATTTATATATAATGAAACAAATGTGCTTTGTTCTCAGTTTTCAAGCCTGTTCTGTGTTTTCAGTTAAAATTCTTAGTTATGGAAGTAACCACAAAATGGCAATGGCTGACCCAGTGTCAATACACTGGCTGAAGGATGAACAGATGGAGAACAGCCCTGCAGAGAAGGACTTGGGGGTGCTGGTGGATGAGAGGCTGGACACGAGCTGGCAAGGTGCACTCGCAGCCCAGAAAGCCAATTGTATGCTGGGCTGCATCAAAAAGCAGCATGGTCAGCAGGTTGAGGGAGGTAATTCTGTCGCTCTGCTCTGGTGAGACCCCACCTGGAGTGCTGCATCCAGCTCTGGAGTCCTCAGCAAAGGAAAGATGTCAACCTGTTGAAGCAACTCCAGAGGAAGGAAACCAAGTTGATTAAAGGGATGGAGCACCTCTCCTATGAGGATAGACCAAGAGAACAAGCCCTGTTCAAGCTGAAGAAGAGAAGCCTTCAGGGTGACATAATTGTGACCTTCCACTATCTGAAGGGAGCCTAAAAAATGATGGAGACATTTTACAAGAGCATGTAGTGACAGGACAAGGGGGAATGGCTTCAAACTGAAAGGAGCAGGTTTAGATTGGATTTTAGAAAGAAATTCTTTACTTTGAGGGTGGTGAGCTACTGGAAAAGGTTGCCCAGAGAAGTTGTAGATGGTCCATCCTTGGAAGTTTTCAAAACCAGGATGGATGGGGCTCTAAGCAACCTGGTCTAGTGGAAGGTGTCCCTGCCCATGGTAGGGGGATTGGAACTAGATGATCTTTAAGGTCCTTTCTAACCCAAGACATCCTATGATTCTATGATCCTGCCCTGGACAGTGCAGGCTGCTCTGACATGAATGGCATAACTTGATACCACAGTGACTTCACCCTCCAGTGCCAACCACACCTGGATTATGCCAGGCACAGACCACAAGATTTTCTTAGACACAGGCCTGCCATGGTATTTCAACAGGACCACAGAAAGAATTTTTAATGGCCCAGTGAGAATGCCATGGCAAAGAAGCAGGAAATGGAGATTTGGAGGCAGCAGAAATAGCCCTGTTGAACCCTCTGAAAAACAGTCCTTCAGCTACACTGAAGTAACTCAAATGACTGTTGAAAATAAAGGTTAGAAAACTAGGTTGCATCTCTAAGGAATGCAAATTCATATCCTTATTTATGTGGAGTTTTTGAAGCAGAGTAAAAGTGAGCATGTTGTTTTATATACATAAGGCTAGAACATGAAGAAATTATACAGAAAAGCAACTGAAATGCAAAACTGGTCCATTATGTTAATGTTATTCTAACCTCCTCTGAGTCTGGTGGTTCTTGAGTAAGGATTTTTTTGTAGGCTGGTGATTCTTTGCTCTCAATGCTACTTCAGTATCTGAGCTATTTAATTTAATGTTAACTTGCCTATCAACACTGTATTGCAGTCTCATCTGTGATGCCAGTGTAGATGTATACATCTCAGATCTCCAACATTCAGGTCAGTTACGGTTTGTCAAGAAACTGTTATAAGAGAAATCACAGTGAAAGAAATGTCTTAAAAATTTCTTCTTTCATTTCTGTTTTTCTCTGCACAGAGGGCAGTCTTGTATTTTCAGTCTGCATAGCCTCAGGCAATTTACACAGTACAGAATAATAGTATTCTGTTGAGAAATGAATTACAGTGAGAGGTATTGGAGAGCTCTGTAACCTCAGAGAGCACCAGAAATACAGTGCTTCACAGAGGCATTGCAAAACTCCCCACTAGCCAGCTACTGCAAAGTCAGTTACAACTCTGTGAGGAAAGCTACCCATTACTCACAGAGTACTTATCCAGGTTAATCAGGAAGGACACAGGCCCAGGATCATATCTGTACTGAGTCCTTAGAATTTGAGAATGGGTTGAAGCATACCAAGATCCATTATCTGCATGTTTTCTAGCCATATTAGTAGCTGTATCCCTGCTTCTGCTCCAGCTTAAAGTATCTTTGCCCTCAGGGAACTTCCGTCCTCCTTTCTTTTTCAGTGACTTGAACATTTTTGGCTAGGGGAAAGAGAGGGCAGGTGTCCCACTACACTGTTTTTAAGCACTGTCTTTGTGCGTCTACCGACTTTGACCAATTAGAGGCATGATCATCAGAAAAACAAAGGAATTTGTAGACTTAAGAAAATTCCCCAGTCTGACCATTCTTGAGACTCTCTGGCAGTCACGCTCCCAGCACCAGAGACTTTCACTGCTGGGACTGAAGTCCCTTCACAGCGGCTCCAGTGACTCGATGGGGCTCACATTTGACTCCCTGCACACCCCACTCACACACAGTCAGACCAGGTTTCCTGGCTGGTTCGACCCCACATTTCCCATAGCAGAGTCTCAGGTGTCTTGTTCCTTAGAGCTGTTTATTCACGGCACAGTAACACAGACACAGACTGAGCTGGTGCCTCCAAGGAGGGACCCCCAACAAAGGAACCCCTGGACTTTTATACCCTAACAGTCTACTGGTCTCACTCTCCTCCTGGGACCTCCACTCCTGATGTGTCTCTTAGTGTCCATGCACCTGGCTTGCACCACCCTCTTTGTGTGCTGTGTTATCCAAAGGGTTGGCAGTTCATAGCCTCTTGTCTTGGGCTCCCATCCAGAGCTCAGTCTGGATCTCAATCTACAGCTTGCAAACAGAACTACTTCCACCAGACATACTGCTCAACACACCATGCCTTCAGGCTGACTTCTAAGGTGCTGCCAGCAAAATTGGCTCAAAATCAGCTTGGAAAAAGATTATTATGTGACCACCTATGACTATTGCAGACCCTGTGCAGGTTAGTAGGGAGCCGTTTCAGACAGTTTCGCTTTAGGAGAGTAGATAACTTTGTATAACTCTCTTCTAGATCACTTGCAGCACTTTGCTGTTTCTGTACCTGACTGGTATACCTTAGCCTTGATAAATCTCTCTCTGATGCCTTTTTATTTCTTGTAACTAGTCTCTAGGGTACACCATAAGATTGAAGAGGATTATCCCACCTCTTTTCCATTTGTCTTTTCTTCTTTGTCCCCAGTTCCCAAAGCCCTATGATTTAGTGTTTTGATTGTATTCCTTTATACACCTTAGTTTGCACATTATTGCCTCTAGCCTGCATTTTGTACTTGCAGCTTTCTGAAGTCACACCAATGACAACCAATGCACTATATAATGAAATATAATAAATGAATAACATTCTTATTTAATTGACAACTGTCTTGGTTGGCATAATATAAAGGCTTAATCTGGCAATAAAATACTTCTGATTAATTCATTGTCCGTACCCCAATACCCTCCATTAATTTTACAGGGATTTCTCCTGTGGAGTCTTTGATGAGAACACTTTTTTGCAAGTGTACAGACTGGGGTGTCTTGCAGTGATTAGGCCTTAGCCTAATTTTTGCTTAGTCACATAATCTTGTCCCCTCTTTCTGTGAGCCCCTGAGGTGGATTCACATTCTAAACAATCATTTTTACTTTTTGGATTCAAAGTATCTGCCTAGTAATCATCCTTCATATATACCTGAAAGGTCCCTGACTCTTTAGGTCTTTGTCTGTCACCACCTACAGCCATTCTCTGTGTCAGAGCTACCAGATTCATCCACTTTCCCAGCTCTGTGAGAATCCCACTGGAACAACCAGTAACACTCTTAACAGTCAGACTTGTCAGTATAGGAATACTTGGTAAGGTTTTCAACTTACTGTAGATTTTTTTAAAGTATGGTTTTAGAAAAATCTCTGACATACACCATAGGGCTCCTTTTCTCCAGAGCTCTAGTTCATCTTTCCCTGTCCATGCTAGTGCCAAGTCAGACTGGCTGCAGTGGCAAAGCAGAAGGGATGTGTTGAGGCAGCTGATCACCTGCTTTCGGTACATAATGCAACTCTCAACACTGATAGCTGTTTTGTGCTCTCTCCTCAGCTCTAACAGTACTTGGGCCTGCAGGTCCATCCTCAAGTCCCAGAACACCTGTTTGCCTGCTTAGTTTCCTCACAGACCTATCCTAGCTGGCTTCATCCATGTCTCTTAGTGCACAGGAAGGTTGTTCCAATGGGACAAGTGTACAGAGGCTAGAACCTCCTATGAGAAGCTTACAGCCCAGCTGAGCCCAAAGTCCTGACAGGCAGCAATCTGAAACAGACATGGAGAGCCCTTATTGAGTATACAAATACCCTGAAGTGTCAGTTCCCATCATTGCTACATGCCAAACCTTGAAGGGTCCTTTTTCTCCACCCTCCATTACAGGGCCCAAGAGCCCAACACTCTCATGGAACAGACTGTCTCTCACTCTCCAGATGTTCGCCCACTCCTGGGCAGTGATATAGGAAAATGTTTCATGTAGCAGGAACTTTAGCAGTTCCTGTACATTCCTGAAAGCTTTTAATGAGGCTGAGGCTCATTAAAACACACCCAGCTCTCACATCATGGGAGCTGATGTACGGGCATAAAATACCAGATTAGTATTACTGTGAATGAGGAGGGTACACCACCCTGGTCTCAAAAATCAGGTAAATCATTCTCACACTACAATAGTTAAGTCTTTTAAAGCTGCATTTAGCTTCATGCTCTGAAAGAGAGAGAAGTATGATGAAGGCCATAAGTAGGCAGTGGTACGTCAATGAGACAGTCTGGCCGTCTGTCTCCTTCTTATGCACAAAGTCCAAAGTTTCTTCATTCTCCCCTTTCCACCTCCATCAAATCACCACCACCACCTTCAGCAGATGAACCATTAAAGTCTTCAGATCATTCACTGTGATCCAGTTCATGCTCTGTCTTATCTGAACTCATCACTCTCCTTTTCTTGTCTAGTCAACATGTGCAGAGATCAGTATGGAAATCAAATGGTTCTTTCAGATGCTGCTCCTTGGATGAACGTGTTCAGAATAGGGAAATCAGTTCACAGGTATTGTCTAGTGGATAGACTTCAAGGGAAGTGGCTAAGCAGACTAAATTCTATATCGACAAGGAGGCTCAAAGACTCTATAGATGTAGACTTGTGTTATTTATTTTCTGCTCAGAATTTGCTCCACACGGGATTCCCTCTTAGGTCTGCTCTGGACCTATCTCAGACAGAGGACCATGAAGTAGGACAGAAAATACCAGGTTCTGCAATGAGGGAGGAATCTGAGGACTTTCACAGTGATATGTCATCTGTCTTCATGATGAAAGTGCCAGTTTGGTGTACTGCATATTTCACTGAGAATGATCAGGTGTTCCTGGCACAAGAGGTTAATGATCAACTAAAACTGTAAAAATTTTTGCATCTTTACAACCACATTTTACTGTCCTTCCTACAGTGCCTGCAATACCTCCTCCATGTGCTGATGTGGCACACTTCAGCTGTCTGCTCATTGCCCTAGATTCTCACCATCCTGCACCTACAGACAGTAAGTGAGCAGCGGTAAATATCACACTGATGCAAGCATGTCCAAACCAAGGTGAGGCACACCACAACTATGGGGTGTGAAAGCATCCATTGCTTGAAAATCTCGAGCTGAAGCCCTAGATTTTGAAGGTTAGAGTTTAGAGGCTGTGCAGCCTTAATTCCTGAATCTTCATTCCTGTCCTGGAGGCCATAGTGGACGAAAGTCACTTGCTGAGTCTTGTTTTGTTTCCAAACAAATCCTTGAGCTTTAAGCACACTTTTTTTTGGTCATATTACTTTAAAGAGTAAGAAGAAAAGAGTTGTCTTTATGTTCCCTGTATATCTTTCAGCAATTTGCCAAGCCCAAGCAGGAATGCTAGTATTTATATCCCCTATATTTCACAGAGTACTCACTCTGTGGCCAGAGGGTCTATGTATTATTGTTATTTTTGGTACAGCTTTCAGGGCCTGCATATTGCCAACAGTTTACTTTTTTTTTTTTTTTAAGGAGACAGTAAAAAACGTTGCATTTGACAATGTCTTTTTCTCTTGACTCAGTGATTTTGGAAAGCCATCTCCTCTGGTATTCACACTATATCATCCTCCACCACAAGACAATTTAAAATAGGATATTCCCAGTCCTGCCAGCTTTCTCTAAACAAAGTCTGTGAGTTGAGAATGAACTCAGTATATGCATGACATGTATTGACATAGATGTGCCAATGGGAGGGGGGGCAGTTAGGGTAATTTGGGATATCCTAGGACACTTTGGAGAGAACTGTGGACCTCTCGCTAGCCTTCCTTCGGGATCTTCCCTTTCATTCTTTTCAATAATGCATGTTCACCCTCAGATCATCAGCCTTCACAGATCCCAAACAAAGCACTGAAACAAAACACTTGGGCAGCAAGGTTTCCTATTCCTGTAGCTGCCAAAGAGAAATGAGGAGGCAAAAGCAAAAATTTATTCTCCATGAGGTGGTGGTTTGAGATGCATTGGCCTTTGGAACAGACAACACATGACCTCTAGCAAAGGTACAATAGGGCTTGTGGTACAGGAGGGTGCTGCCTGTGTTTTTAAACCCAAAGCTGACCCCGATCATGATAAGGACAAATGCAGCATTCTTGTATCTTTAGAATGTCTGCAATCTCTATTTATGGAAGATATGAGTCAGTTAATGTGAATAAAATCCACATCAGAATACACATCTTGGAAAAAATGACTAATCAGACATTGTTGTAAAAAACACCTAAGTAAATAACAGAGGAACCTGAAATTCTTATTTGGAAGTGTCTATATAATTTGAATTTGGTTTAAATATAATTAACTCTTTGAATCTTGTACAATATTTTAGAAGCATTCAGGTGCCTAATTCTCTGTAATATCAGAGACAAATAAGGCACAAAAATATCTTTGCAATATGTAAATAAGATCTCAAATGCACTTCATTACTGAAAACAGAATTTTGGTTTGTGGGTTTTTTGTGAAGTTTTGTTGTGAAATTTTATTCACAGGCTGCTTGTCTTTACCAAAAATTTGTCTGCTGCTTGTTGGCTTTTTTTTTGTTTTTAATATTTAAGCACTTTGAACAGTTTTGTTTGTCCTCAGTGTAACTAATCTCACAGAGGGATTATTAAGCTTGCGGGATTTGTTTACATTTATAAATCTTTTCTCTCATAGCTGAAACATTCTTTGAAGGGAGAAAAAAGTTTTTGCTGAAAAACTCCCTTTCTTTATTTAAAATTTACTTCTGTTTTGTTCGAAGGAGGCCACATGCCCTGACTAGGCTGGGAGGAATGGGTGTGTGGCTGCACATACAGAATACAACATATATTTTTGGTAATTTTTTTAAATCTCTCCCAGTCTCTGCTCCTTTTATACCCACAAACTTTAATAAACTGAAAAAGGAATCCTGTTAAGGCTGGAGCTTTCAAACCAAAAGTGCAGTGCTTGAAATAAAACAGAATGATCTCATACATCCCTAATTTTTAGTGCCTTTTCTATGCTTAGTAGATGGCTTTGCTTTTATAAAACTTGAGCCCTTGTCAGCCTTGAAAATGCCACTTACTGACTTTAACTCACTTGTATTTACTGTAAGCAAGTGCCTCTTGTCTATATCCATACACAATAACTTTCCAAAATATTAAGTGTTTTTTATGTTGATCAAGAGATCTAATTTTAATGTCAAGCTATTCTCAAACTGTGCTAAAGTGAAGGAAAAGTTTCTCAGTGTACTGTTGTACAGTTTTGCACTCCTATACATCTGACATTAGAATAATATGCACTGGGCTTGATCCAACAGAGAGTGGCTTTTGTGTCTGTTGATTCTGGACATTTCAAGAGTCCCCCAGGATCTCTAGTTAAAAAGTCTATTTTTGATTCTAATGGGAGAAAAGTGCTTCCTTCTATGGCAGCAGTCTGCCAAATTATGCAGCCCATGCTGGCTCTTTCCTGACTGGCACTGCATAATAGCTGTGGTAAAGATTTTAGTCTTTACCTCTAAATCCAGTTTGGCATGAAAGATTGATAAGCTGATGACTGAAAACCAAATATAGTATTTCATAAGAGAACATGCACAGAAAGAGCTGCTGAGTGTTTTCCCCTTTTGCACAGTAAATGAACTAACTAGCCAAATCCATTGTTAGGTATCTGTTAAAGGGCTTTTGTTTTCCCATAAATAACCCCTGCAAGTTTTGAAAATGAAATCAACCATCACAAGCAGGCTTTTGGAAATGCCACCAGGGCTGAATGCAGTCAGCATGCTCAAGAACTCATTTGTCATGATTCAGTCAATGGACTAGAGCAAAAATCTAAAGAAAGCCTGCAGTAGAATAAAACAGGGTCAGGTTCCATGCATATAATCACTTCAAAAGATGATTACTCCAGCAACAATTACATACTTATTATACCTTGCATATTAAAGAAAAAAAAATACTGAAGTGGGAAGAATACTATATTTATCAAAATAAGCAGAGCATAGCTGCAGCCAGAGATGTAGGCAGCAAGAGGAAATTGCTGGACTGCCTCTGTTGATACCTTCCAATGCTGTGGATCCAAAGCTGAAATAAGTCCCTGATTCACTGAAGTGCTTAAGCATGTGTTTGATTCACAGTGAGTTCAAAGAGACATAATCTTGTCCTTAAAGTAAGCATCTGCTTAAATATTTAGCTGAATGAGGACCTACTACCTTGATCTCATTTTTATTGGAAACATCCACTGACTTCCATGACTGCAGAATTAGACTCCTAATAGGACTTGCAGAACTGCAGATCTGGGTCTTAGTCATTCACCTTTCTGTCCTGAATAGAGGATGTACTGTCTATCAGCAATATATATTTATGCAGCCTTGGGATGGTTAATGAATTGAGGAATATCCTCACAGAAATCTTCTCAGCTGGTTAGGATGATAGAGCCTGACTCAGCAGAGTACCTGAGCCTGGTGGCACAAGGTGGGTAATAAGATGAGGTTGTTTGGTTTTGGTCTGAGAATGCTCTGAATAAATAACATGGTACCGAGTTACACTCCACCTATTTCCCCACAGGCCAGATACATCTATGAGGACACAATTAGGTGGAAAAAAAGTCTAAGGCTCATGGAGTTGCAGAGAAAAAGAGACTCTGGCGTTTCACAAAGATTCAGACCAGAGGCCATGCTACAGGGTGGGCGAGGTGGAAGCAGTGGTGAGAGTGTCACGCACAACATGCAAGGTTTGACGGGTCTGTGCGAAGCCCCATTAAAGTCAACGAGAACGAAACACACGCTTTGCTCTGCAGAGATGGGATTACTCATGCGCCTAAAATTAAACATGTGGTTAAGTGCTTTGCTGAATCAGGGCCAGAGAGATGGAAAATGAGCACTGCCAGTACTGATTCTCCCCCATCCTCTTTTCCACACAGCTGCCTTCTGACGCCTGCTGACTCCTCTGTAAATAAGGACTGTAGCTATAGTACTTATTAATTACTAAAAGAAACTGGGCCATATCCAAAGTCCTGGCCTGACTAAGGTCCTACTTAGTCAAAACTTCAATTAACACCAAGTTAAGATTTGACTCCATGATCATAAAAATGGGATTCTATAGCAAAAGAATAGAGTTGCTCCTAATACAATGAATGGAGATGAGGTTTTCTATGACTAAACCAAATTGGTCAGAAAGTATAACTAACAGAAGTTAAAAGGTAAGGTAAATTTTCTATGGGGAAATACACAGTAGAGAGCCTCTTCTGCACTTTTGTGTGTGTTCAGTCAGTTGGCTTGTCAAATCTCTTAGCAGGATTTGGCTTTCATTTTACCAAAATAACATTTCAGTATCTGAGAAAATTACATACATTTGTGCACAGCAGATTTATTATTGACAGAATTGCTCATTTGAAAAGTCTGTTAAGAATTATTAATTTGATCCATCATACGAAAGATTTGAGGTCACATCAATTTTTTTATTTGGTTTTAAAATGAAAAATGCAAGCTAGAGTGTGGAATCTCTGCTTGAATCAGGGAAAATGTCATATGTGTGTGTTCAACATAAAAGACTGTTCATATGACAAGCATCTGAAATTTATGTTACATAAATTTGGTAAATCACCATATTCTTACATTTCCTCACCACTTTCAGAATGATGTTTAAAGAGTTACACTCAACCTTCTTTTAGAATGGGCTATAGGATAGCCTATAGAATAGGATGCTTCCTCTGTCCGTGTGAGCACCCCATGAGAACACAATGGAGATAAAGTATATAATATAAGAATGTGATGCTACAGATATTAAAATAGCTTAATAAACTGTGTTTTATTTTTGTCTAAATTATAAAGCTATGGATTATCTGATAAATGCAGATGATAGGGCTTTGGTATGCATTTTAGCATCTTTGAAAATGTGGGCATTTGATCTTTCTAATTGAAATAAGCAGTGCAAAATAGGCAAATTCTAGACCTTTAGAAAATGTTTTCTTCCCCTCTCACAGTGCAACAAAGTTTAAAAAATTTTAGAAGTACACAACATGTGGTTTGTTCTGCTAAGTTAAATGAATATTAGAGTTAAGGCTGGGGAATTCTAAGAATTTTTGCACAAATCATTTAATTTATCTGTTTCTCCTCTTGTCAGTCTATATAATAGTGTATTACTGATAACTGACTTTGAACCAATGCAGTAAAATGGACTTAGAATTATCAAATACTTGAATATATTATATGGAAACTGATATGTAAGTACAAATTATTATGTCTAATATATATTAAGTATAATATAGACACTACCTGATACTTAAAATTATTAATAATATGTAATAAACAACAATAATAATAATAACAATAACAAACCATACTTCAACGTTCTTGCATTGATAATCACCATAAAAAGCACAACCCAAGGCAGTTGGTCTGGGGTTTTTGTCAATCTTCACATATTGTATGCACAGATATTATGTCTGTGGTGTTTTAGGTGTAAGTGGGATGTCCACACACCGTACGCATCAGAAAATAATTAATGTTCCTCCCCAAAATTAAAAGGAGGCTCTCACAATGTCCATATCTTGCAAGAGTCACATTCCTTTAGCCATTGTGCCTGTACTTACACTTGCCCAGTTGAAAGCTGAAGACAGATAGAGACAGATCCATGTCAAACTTCTTTCTTCTAACTGACAGCTGAAGAACTCGGTGGCTAGAACTCAAAAATGCTGCTGTCTGTCAGACTTTCCTGTGGAGCAACAGATTTGGAAGCTGGTGTTTGCTTTTCTTTGGCTGTAAAAAAGTCACCTTAAGCTGAGCTCAAGTAAAACGTATTTAAAAAAAATACATATTTTCTTTTTCAGCATTACTGTTATCAGGGAATGAAGGGTGTTTAGGGAATGCAATCTAGGAAAGATGGCAGGGGCTTTTTTTGTATCTGTGACTAGATTAATATTAGAGTGACTATAACTTTTACAAGGCTAGCTCACTTTGGAAGATAGTGGATATCTAGATGAATCAGCTAAAAGGCCTGGAAGGAGATAAAAGGGAACAATGCTGCACTGTCCTGAGCAGCAAGGAATGCCTAGGCATATCCTAGTGGAAGCACTGACCTGTGACAGTTTACCTCTGGCACTGGGGTATGTAATTTTTCTGTCTACATCATCATCTGCTTCCTCACTTCTTCTGACCATTTTACAGTGCTGGTGTAGTGGTCTGAGAACAGTTTTTGCAGTCCTGTTAAAGGACATCCCAAACTGGGTAGGACAGGGTCAGTGTGAAATGGGAGGTGAGGTGTTACAGTATTGTTGCCTAAAATAGAGGAAAAAAACTTTCCAGACAATATTAGTATAGATGAAGTAGAGAGCAGTTCATTAATGAAAGCTTTCAGGTGCATGAAGTATATAGGCATGTGCAGAGTATAGGGTTCTTACAAATTTATAACACTACTTAATTGTCATATCTAATGGGAATATCCAACCCAAGAACTTTTTGCCCCTTGTACCACCCTCAGAACTGCCCTGCTGGAGGGCCTCCAAGGGTTCTGAGACTTCTATCTGGTTTTGATTACAATATGTCTTGTGATTCCAGTCCAGGTGCATGTGTCCCAAACACAGTGTTTGTTGCAATCTTGTCCTTTGGAAAGACAGTTAAACAGAAACTCAGAAATGTGGCACAAACAATGAGAAACTGCTAGAAACTGTCAGCTGCTATCTCAAGCGTGAGAAACTATACAGCTATATAAAAATCATAAGGCATCAGTATCAGAAAATATATATTTCTATACATATTTTTATGAGTTTTTCATATTTTTTTTAATAAGTGTATTTTCTGTGATGCTCTGAGTGTCACACAAAAACCTACTGTACAGGGCCCAGGAGTAAGAAGCCTGCATGATTAACCCATCCCAAAAGTGAAGAATGGAAGCTGGAATATCTCTGTCTATCAGTTCTCAGAGTGATTTCGAGAAGATACTGTCCCTCTGTGTATTGTAGCTGAAGAAGCCATTTAGCCTGCAAGTCAGACAGGACATGTCTTTTAAGAATGACCTAGTTTCACTGGACTGGCTAAGACTGCGGATATTTTCTGAACTATGCTGGAAAGCAACCACAAGTCATATGGCTCTGCTTGGGAAAACCATGGAACAGTGAGAATAATTTTAGCCTGAAAAATGAAGTGCTGTCAGTTTGGATAGCTATCTCAGAGACAGTCTGGTCTGTGCCTGTGGTACCTTCAACCCACCCAGTAGCAGGTGCAGAGCTGGGGGGTTACAAAGCTGGATTCAAGTTATAGAATTAAAGAGTTTCATGGCTGGTCATTTTAGCTTACTAATGAAGGGAGAGCAATACAAGAGCAGGAAGCATGAGGTAAGAACCACGAACAAAGCCTGGGGGGACAATTTGTTATGGATTCGGGTCATATGGGAAGTCATGAAAGAGTGTCAACAAAATCTGGGTGTGGTAAGAGTGCATCCTAGCAGAAGGTCTTAAAGCAGGCAACAAAACAATAGCAAGAGTTCATGTGGTCTAGACCAATGGCCAAACACAGGAAACCACAAAGTGTGCTTGCTGGCAGAGAAGAAGAGCCTTAGAGCGGAAAATCACTGCGACAGCCCAGCAATGTCCAGGAGGGACCCAGACACTTCCTCACATAGCACCAGGAATTGTGTGGGCGACTCTGGCTCAGTGTGCTCAAGGATGGATCAGGAAAGATGCCAGTAGTAAAAGCAGCATCTCTGGGGGAGCGTATGCAAGGGGGGGAAAGCGGAGCAGCAGGAGGGAAAGTTGGAGCTGGACAGAAATACCCATTCTGCAGCTACCCATGACACAAAGTGGTCTGTAAGATCAATCGGGGGCTGAAAGCAGGTTGTCCTGCAAACAACCTTCTGAAGGAGGGCTGGCTAAGGGCCTCTGCCATTTAAGGAAAACGGGAGTCTTATGTCAGAAATTGATCGATGTCTGTAGCTGCTCACTCCTGGAACACCTTTACCCAATGATGAAGAACAAAATCTAAGGGTCACATTGGCCATGAGCCAGAGTGGTCCAACTGCACAGGACTACAGCTGAGCCTGACAAACCCAATACCTGAGGAAAGATTAACCCTTACTAAGATGTCAATGGACTGGAGTGGTCTAACATGGGACTGAATGGAAGGAATCACCAGATGGACTAGCACAAGATAAACTTACAGCACATGTGAGTGCTGCAGGCTTTTTTTTTTGTAAAAAATAACATACTGCAAAATAGAGGAAAACAGGAAATAGGTAACCTTGTTTTACAAGTCTTAGGTAACTCTGCTGTACCCAGTACATGCAGTCAACCCAATGGTATAACTTCTAGTTGTCTTCTCTGAGTGGGCTGAGTTGCTGGAAGGCTGCAGTGTGGGATCTGTCAGAACATCCCTACAGAAAAGCATTGCCTTTTTTCACTGCTGCTGGCAACTTAGTGTTGCCTGAAGACATGTGCAGCAGAAGCATTTGGTATTTTGCCAAAGCAAAAAGAAGTGGGTGTTATACCCAAACTGCTTGGTAAGATTTGACTCTTTCTACGATTCACACATACCTCTGTAATGTACCCAAAGCACCATGGAGGCAAAGCAAAATCTGTATGCAAGTCAGAGAGGACACTGACACTGAAAAATTATGGGAGCTGGCTGGATTTGGCTAAAAAAATGGGGTGGAAACAGGCACTAGTACGCAGTCCTGTGCCATCCAGCAGCGACAAGGATGGAGTGACCACCAAGGGGCAGCATTTTTTTAATTGTTTAGTCACTTTGTTTCTAAGATCTGCTGCCCTACCATCCCTACAAAACCACTCAGATATCTGACATAAATAAATAAAATTGTGGTAGTGAAAATGGCCTTGAGAGCCTGTAGATGCCATTCAACATGAGAGTGCCCAGTACTGGCCTCTTCTTTGGGGCAGGACACAGTGGTGAGGTCACAGAGTCTGGGGAAGATCCGTAAAATGCCCTGACTAACGCCAAAGGTACCATTGATCAATATTTTACACTTAAACGTGATGAAGTGTAAAAGTGTGATTAATGGGGCAGTTAAATTCCCTTGCTTCCAGCAGAGACCTGAACCTGCACTTTGGGGCTTTTTTTCAGTACCATAATGTTTTGCTAGTTTAAAGGTATTCCTTAATTTCATTTTGAGTTTATATCCCAGTTTTACAGAGGTACAGCGAAAAATTATGTCATGTTGTCAGCAGAAACTATTAGATTATGATCCTTTAATCACTCATATTGAGAATGAAGGCCCTGATTCAGCAATGCATTTAAGTGTGTTTTGAATTTTAATTATATGTGCAGTCCATTGTTATTCAGAAAAGTGTTTAGGCATGTGCTTATATGTTTTGGTGAATTGGAGCTTGAGAGCAATAAGGCATCTGGCACTTACCTAAGAGCAATCAAGGCTGAATCATAGTAGTGAAACTGAATCTGTGGCCACAGAGAGTTATTACACAAAGCAGCCTCCCAACTCTGTGCTGCTTATTCCAGTGTTCAGACTCCTGAGGTGTCCTTTTTGCAGGTTGAAAATGCATTATTTTACCAGGGTTCTTTCATTTCTTGTCAAGCGAGAATGATGAATATGGGAATGTTTGTTTTTTCATTGCACTTTCCACTGGACAAATAATTCCCAGCATGCAATGGTGACTGTTAAACAAACTCCTGCTGTAAAACCAATTGAAAGGCTCCCATTGATTCTAAGGAAAGCTGCTTCACGCCCTGGGTGAGTCACTGCACTGCCAGCCCTGGTCTCAGCACTTGTCTCGTCTCTGTAATGTGGCAGCAGATCAAGGTCTCCCAGCCAGTGACTAAAAAATGCATAGATCAGAGAATCATTTCCCAGATCTGAAGTCTTCTGACAGCAGGCTGCTGCCTCTTTCTAGCTGTTTCTTTGTTTTTAGGTGTAGCAGTCATCAGTGCCAGCTACCCTAGGATGACAGAACTGTGCTATCATTGCCTGACACCGGCTCTGGGGTAGATTCTGCAAGCACTGTACTTGGATGCAGGGCACCACTGCTCCACATGCCTCAGCCATGATGCTAAGGGAAGAATTTCACCTTCTGTCAACTCGGAGTAATAAATGATTATCAGCTGTTTTACTTGCAATGCTCAGGACCATTTAAATCTTACTATGACTGATCAAAAAACATAATGGAAAATTGATTTTTTTTTCCTGCTTTACGGGGGGAAACTCAATGCAGATTAAGAACAGGAGAAACACCAAAGGAAAAAAAATACAACTGAAAATTCCACTGGACTCAAACCCAAACTCAAGAGTATATATTCTAAACTGCAGGAACACATGCTTTCTAAAGCCTCCTAAGTCTCTGCAATGGTAAAATAAGCTCAAACAAACTTGAAAGTAGATTGAAAATAGATGAGGTGTAAGAGAGACCTCTATGCTCTTCACCTGCTAACAAACACAAGTCTTTTTTTTTTTTGTTATGAAATGTCTCTAACTTAAAATACCGCCTGAAAGTAAACTCCTTCATCAATTCATCATGAGTTCTTCAAAGGCATTTTGGAAGACACTCTAAACCATAGGCTTTATTTAGGATTTGAGGAGAGAGAATACTGCAATCAGAAAGGAAGAAAGACAGACAGACAGAGGAAATGATTACCTTTCAATCCCTCTGATTTAGAAAGAATAACATGCTTCTTTCTTGGTCTGTTATATTATATACTTACAGAATAAGATTTGACAATGTGGCACAGGACTGTAACTCAGTGCTGAAGTGATATCATCCTGCACTGAATACCAGCGACTTCTGGACCTGAGACTTCTGTGCCCTTCTCTGAATGCCATCCTCCCACTGCTTTTGGATTAATCACTGTATGCTCCCCTCTGTACCCTTCCAGCAAAAGGGATTAATGCAAAAGGTGGGCAGCCATGCCCTCCCTGCTGTGTAGTCACTTTTCTTCATTTAGAATAAAGGTCAATTTTGACAAAAATACATTTTTTTTTGTATTTATTGCTTTTCTATTTTTAAGCTCCTCAAACTCTCAAACAAACCTAGGTGAGTTTTCCTCCTTTCTGAAGTTGTGCAGTCACATATATTTATTCCTCATGTAAAGGAGAAAAAGGTTGTTGCTGCAATGCAGTGCTCTAAGCATAAGATCAGCTAAAACTACAGCAGCAAGTAGATACTTTTTCTGGTGGTGATGGGTGCATATCTGGCTGAGGATGTACACCTGAACTTGCTGTTAAGTTTCATAGGCTTTCCCAAACAGTTCACCATTTCACCTCATATGGAAAGTAGGCTAGGGAAAATGCTAGGCATTAGTTGTGGGAAAGATCTTCCTGTCTCCATTTTGACAACGGGATTAAGAAAACATGATTTCTAATGGCTACACTGAGAATTAGGGACATTTGACATCTGTTTCTGTAATTCTGAGTTCCCTAAATGCTCTAAAAACCATTCAGAAGCACCAGGTTCTGTGATAGGAACAACAGAAGAAGTACCTCAAGAGGAATATAACTGGGAAACCGGGCACTGCATATAATGGGTACTGGCCTCATCCCCGGCTGCCTGCAGCTGGAGGATCCAGAGCTGAGCATTGCAGGAAGCCCATTCCAGTCCTGTTCTCCCCTTTTTTTTCCATCATGTTCTCTGTTATGTGTGTGTTTTTGTCTATCCATTGCCAAACTTTGAACATCAGAAAACTTATAAACTCAAACTAAACCATTTGGCTTAAAAAGCTGCAATAAAAGTGAACGCTGGAGAATATGAATCAGATAAATGTGTCCCTGTGACAAGAGTTTGTTATTTCTGCAGAAAAATAATTTATTATTCCATATGTTTTGCCACTGAAGGTTTGATTTTCGAATGTGCGTTATAGAGACTATCAGAAATTTTCTCTGAAGCTGAGTTCAAATATGTGCAAAAATTAGACTTTGCTGTCTTTTTTTTGTATGTCAATAACATTACAGTAATCTCCCCATAGAGTGTATGGCAAAGATGGAGATATATTTACAAATAACCTATGTGAAACATGCAGCCAGCTTTGGTGTCTGTACAAAAGCAATGATGACTTAAGTGAACTAAGGATTTGTTTTGTTTTCACAAAATTGGGCTCTTGGCTCAGTTCCTTTTTGCTGGTAAAGGTCTGAGTTGCTAACAACATTTTTGAAGTCTTGTGTGGTAGCCCTTTTGCCTGGCAGGTGCTGCACGGTAACCCTGGGGCAGTGCTCATCAGGTAATATTCATGACTAACTTTTGTCAGGATTCTTTCCAAGTTAAAGAGAAATTCTTATTTAAGGAGGGTTGGAGTTGCAAATAAAGAAACTTTTTTTCTTATCTGATTTCAGCTTTGACTAGGGGGAAAAAAAGTACTTTGTGGATTGTTTGTGGGTTATTTGTACACATGGATGATTGTGTCACAGGAAACTTTTAGCCAACTACCATCTGCTGCTGCTAATGGAAACTGTCCAAATTGGCCCAAATTAGGCAAATCTCTGAGACCAAACCATATGAAGACTGAAGAATTTGCAGTCAGTTAAATGTTCAAAATGGAATTCTAAAATGGGTGGGTTTCTTCCATGCCCCTTGCTAAAATATGCTGCAACGTACAACAGTGCAGTGCTGAGGGTGAATCCAGGGAAAGGGGAATAACTCTGAGGTAATGGAAAAGGCAGTTTCCTGGAAACAGTTGGAATATGTCGTGTGCTTTGGATGGGTCTATATGTTGTGGGTGCTGGGAATAGGGTGGAGAGCCAGGAATCACTTGGGAATATGTATTTCAGCAATGCATTTTAATAACACAAGACAATTGAGCAAACCCACCTTGCATGTGCATGTGATTAATGGCTGTGGTGAAGGGTTAGTGAACGGCCTGATGCCAAATGGATATCAATGGGATCAAACCATGCATTTGGCACATGTAGGAGGGAGCATTCATTGTTGTACACAGAATAAAGGAGAGTGCGGCAGCAACTGCCTGCACCCACGGTAGAGCTCTGGCACACGAACAAGAATCTGGCTGTAACCCTGTACAACAAGGACCACGCATGTACACATGTGCACGCAATTACATGGCATGAATGTAATGAGAAAATTGAATATAAAATATTACAGAAAGCCAATAATTCTGGTTTATATCTTTCTTTCTCCTTGGTGCCTAAGAGGACCTGGCTATTTTAAAATCTGGGTTCTGTTTACATAGCCAAATTTAATGCTCTTTCTTGTGCAAAATAGGATAGGAAGGAATTTAAAATGTCAACATTCTCTAGACCTGTTTATCTCTTTTCATGCCTCCCTTTGTATTAAGTATTAAGGAATAGATAATAGACAATAGAAACTGTGACAGTTCTTTGAAGCTATGACAAGTTGTACCAGCTGCAAACATCATTCAAAATCTCGGACAATGTACCTGCCCTACAAAATACTGATTTAAACACGTGGTAGCTAGTATATGGGAAAAATCTTTTGCTGACCATACAGATTTTATCTTTCACTCATTAGCAGATTCAGAATACTGAATGAAGACTTTAACACAGAATGTCAGTATTTTGCTAGAGATGTATTCAGTAGGACATTGTTGCTTCCCAAAAATTTCTAATGGAAAAGGGAAGGATAACATTTGTTTTATGAACTTGATCTACAAATTATAACAAAACCAGTCTTGTGACGCTACATTCTCCTAAAGGTCACTAGAAATTGATCAAAGTCCAAGTTTGCTGTTACTAATGTGGAAAAACATTGGTATATATGGGCTGGTTTGGTGATAGTAAATTTTATGGAAGCTAGAGCTAGGTATATTTTCCTAAGCAAAGTGAGCAAACATTACAAGGAAAAGAAAGTTATTAAATTAATTAGAAAGCTGCCACTTTGCAAAACACAGGGAATTCTCTCTCCGATGACAACGTACCTGGGAGAAAAAAGTGCCTGAATAGAGCCTCCAAATGGTTTTATTTTTGTGTACACTGGAGATTAAAACCTTTCAGTTCATTGAATTCTATGCCACACATCAATGTAACTGGAATCCAGAATCTATACCTAATAGCCAGTAGCAAAGCAATTGACTCAGTGTTCACAGAAAGTATACAATTCTATATCTATCTGTGTGACACAGCAGGGGAGAAATCTGGGTCACCTGCATTTCCTGAGTCACTGCAGTCGGTTAAAAGCTGTGAATGCTCCACTGAACTGATGAAACTTCTGCTACAAAACTTTGTACTTATGTACAAACACCCCCTGAACAGTTCATGTTTTGTATTTTACCATATTTGCAAATAAAAGCAGGAAAGTTTTAGGTCTAAATAAAAGCCTTAGCTCTAATTCAAAGTAGCAATGTCTCTAAACCACTACAAATGCAGTAATGTCTTCAATCTATTAAAAATTAAATTTAAGGTGACTTTATGGCTGGCATGTGCTAATTATATTTTAAAGTATGGAGACAGAGGCCATCTGAGATTTCCATTCAGGATTTCATATATACAGAGAAGGTGTTTCTCCAACTGAGTAAGCGGGGGAGAAGAAACAATTTAGTTCTGCTAATTCAGTTTCTGTTTCTGCTTTATTGTTCATTGAAAATCTAGAACTCCTTGACTATCCTCTCTGGATTTGTCTACACTGCAGTACAAAACACCATTTGGTTCCAGCATTCTTATGAAAAATCAAACTGACTCTGCTTAGAGGGATTCAAAGGTTTATTCCTTATAATAATTCTCCCTTGTTTCTTTAACTCCTGAGAACTGTGCTTGTGCTGGTGTTAGATATGTTTTGGTAATGTTGACACGTTCCCTCTAAAGTAAGAGTAATCATGGTTTTCCTGGCTTTACTTCATGCTTGTACAGCAGGAAGCCAAGATTGTACTGAAGTTAAGAAGTAAATTAGGTTATTCCATAGAAAATCTGCAGGAATTGAGGTGGAAATTACGCTTGCATCTTTGGCTGCTTTTGCTCTGCCATGGGACAAAGGTCTGATGTTGCTGTCATAGAGATGTATCATTTTTTGTCCAATTTTCACAGCCTATATCCCAAGTTGTACATTTGAAGGACAAATGAAGTAGAAGCAGACAGATCCAGAGTAAAAAACTGCCTTTCAACATCTGCATCACAGGGGAAATGTTAGTACCCTGAAAAGTAGAGAACTAATGGACAACACAATGACTCGCTTCTTTCTATGGGAAGGAAGATGACAAGGAACAGATTTTCAGCTGCTGATGAAGCTTTTCCATCTACTGGGTAATACAGCTGCCAAGAAATGATGAGAAGCAGGATATGATATACCACTCATACTCCCTATCCTCCACCTGCACAAAATCCAGGCTGTGTGTCACAGACCTCTTGGTTATGTTGCAGGCATCCATCTGTCAAGTAGGACTTTCCTCAGAATTAACGTCTTAGGCCAAATTAATCCCTGAGATAATTCCATTGTGTTTTGTCTAAGGAAATATCGGTTACTGCGAACGGAAGGATGATCTTATGATGAAAGCTGATGAATGACTTGGAATCATGGCTGGGATCTTGGAGAGATTCCTCTTCTGCTGTAGAGTTCCCATATGATCTGGATAAACTGACACAAATGCCAGTTGTCTTAATTTCCACCTGTGTAAAATGAGATTGATTCTAATTTACTTTCAGAGCCATCTTTTAAGAATCTTTATTCCTTTGAGCTGTTTTGATAAATGGAACAACAATAACAACAACAACAACAAAACCGGTATATTGCTATTTTATGAAGTATGAAAAAGCAGTGAAGAGGCCCATGTTCTGGGAGATGGCAAATAGACATATCTGCAACTACTAAGTTTACACTGTCAACCTACTCTGAACAAGGATTAAAAACTCTTTTTGATCTCTCTTGAGCTATCTCAAAGGACAAGGGAGATAAATATGTAAAGCAGATTAGGATTAGTCTAGAATGGAGTAATATTAAGAAAATCATCCTTGAAAATTCCTAAGAGACTAAAAACTGCCTTTTTCCCTGCCATTGAGATATGCTCACCTGTGAGTCACAGAAACGCTCCTGCATGTTTTGTGCATACAAGAAACTTCCCTTTAACTATCTTTTTTCCTACCAGAGAGTCTGCATAATTAGATTAGGTCAAGCTAAAAATGCACTGGTTTTCTCTCTCCCTCTCTCTCTCTCTGTCCAGCTCTGCAGCAATACTCTAGCTCCACTGACTGATCTAAAGTAGGAACTGGTGCCTCCTGGAAACATTCATCCTTAGGAAATGTGTTCAGTTAAAATCTCTTTGAAGTACTGATGGAAATCCTGCATGTTCTTGGGTTTTCTGTGTGGTTTAATTTTTGTTGTCCTATTTCATGCAATTTTCCATGAGATTTTACAGTTTTGCAGTTGCAACTTAATTTTACTTTGGCTGGTCATTGCTGATACTATTATGATAATTTTAGCAAAAAAAAAAAAAGCAATTTCTTAAAGAAAGCGGACATATTGGTCTCTTTGAGGATTAATGTTATCTTGTTAGCATGACAGACAGGGAAACAACATCTTGGATCCTAGTCCACAAAATCAAACAGCTTTACCCCTATGAATCAGGTATTAAATGTTAAAGCAGCACCAGGCTAAAACATTCTCCTCTACTCCACTTTCTTCACTTCTGATGAAGTAAGGTCACTTTTTCCTTCCTCATATAACACAAACTTATCCATGACTGCTAACAACAGCAACTGCCTGGGTCTTTTGAAATGCACCAAACTTTACATTTCTGAGGTTCATTAAGCCACATCTTTGGGTGTAATTTAGGTTGTTCAAAATCAGGCAAAATATGTTATAACCCTTATTTAATGATATCTGAGTATAAAAAATTTTAAAATCTCACTTGATTATTCCTATAGTAACACTTAATATCCAGTTATGTCTTTCTAATCAAAAAACCCTACAGCTTTCAAGGGTTTAGACTTTGTCTTCTCAGATGCTTTAAGGAAGCTGACACAAATATTTTCTACAAGCTCCAGCAAATGAGCCCACTGTATAGAAACTGAAGTGTCTAATCTAATCGGTTGAGGGATCTGTACCACATGCATTACCCTGACATTTTAAGTCTCATAGTCAGTGACCGGTTAACCAAATCTGTCACTGTGACAGACATGTATTTCTACATGCTGTGTCACAACTTAATCTTTCAGGCACAGTTTAGGTATATTGTAGTACAGTGACTCAGAGTACATAATGTCTTTAATGAAGAAATTTCTGGTATTAAACCAGATCATTTTGATTGCCATAGTTGCAATAAAGTGAAATAAAGTGAATTTGTCTACTAAGATATACACAATAAATCAGTTGTTAGACTACATGTCTCTAGTTATCTTTACAATTACTGTTATTATTATGTGCTTTACAACCCTACACCTCTTCCCTTTTCCCTGATATCAGAGTGTGTGACTTTGTGGAAGTGAAGGCTATTTTCAAAATGTCTGCTTAGTGACAGATCTGAACTTCTAAATTACCTCTTCTGCCACCTTGTGATTACTGCACATCACACTATAAATCTGCTATGAGTCAGAATTTTGTCTGATATCTCTGGATGATATAGTAAAATATAATGTTGTTTGTAACTCTGTGTATTTAATACTTTTAACTAACTGAGGAAAAGAAGGAATTCTTCTATCATAATTTCTATCTATCATTTCTACTCTCGTTTTCTTCTGTGGTGTTGTTTGCTTAACAAGGACAGTAATTTTTTTGTTGAACTTGTCTCCAGCTTTCTTGCATTGGCTCTTTCTGGCTGCTGCCCCCAGCTTGGCCAGGCTTGCAGAGGTTCCAGAGCTGACAGGTGGTGCATGCACACGTTGCCATCAATTTCTTTCTACAAAGCAGGTTATCTCCACCAGAGAAAGCTCTTGTCATTGGGAGAAAACTTACCCTTTGTTTATACTGAGAAATGTCTCTGCAAGATACAGACTTTATGGATTCTTGTGAGTGTAGCTAAATCCACTTGGACAGGTTGGTGGAGCCCTGATGCTATCTCCAGTCACCCTAGAGTACTTGGGATGTCATGGGGAGAAGGTACTCTCTACACAGCCTATACACTTCATCCCCCTCTTTCTTGACATTCACTTTTATTAGACAGTGTCAGGCTTTGTTAAACTTCTTTTTCCTGAAGGATTTGTTTTGTTTCTAAAGCTTTTCCACCAGCTGTCATCTACCCCAGTCAGTAGTTCTGCCTCTTTGAAGAAAAAATACACGTACTTTTGATGGATAACAAGAGCCTTCTGCCACTGTGACTCAGCAGCAATTATATTGCTTCTTATGTAGAGTTTATTAGGATGTTCCAGAGAAAGAGCTGTGCAAACCTAGTGTGTAAACTCAGCAATCCCACTGCAGCAAGAAGGACTAAATCATGATGATTGAGAATTTGGCAGTAGGTCTAGAAACACATTGAGAATTGGCATTTGAAAGGAAGGCTCACAGATCTTCTGACAAAGAGTACCAACTCTAAAATCTAGGTTACTATGTTCCATGCTTCGGGCTAAAAAATTTAATGCCAGATCAATGTGATCTGCTAATGGGTTCAATAAGGTCCCTCAAAGCTTTAATATTCTGAACAAAATGCACCCTCCCCCCATGTCTGCAATTACTGCCACTGATGGTGATAACACATTCCCTGAATCTAAGTAGAAGCAGCTGAGATGTTTGTGACACTTGGGGCAGACTTCACAGGAGCACTTTAAGCATTGCTTGAAAGAGGTCTTAATGCACTTTGTGTATTTGAAGGTTGCAAAGAATAGCATTAAATAATCACATAGGGGAGAAAGAAAACTTGTTAAAAGCTCCGCAATTTATTAGACACAGCTTGATGTACAGACTCCCATTCTTCAGAGACAGTGTGATATGCCACTTGATGGAAATCATGAGGAAACAGTTACACAAAAGGGCTGGTTATTTGCACAAGGAGGCAACATTTTTAAAACTCTCTATATAAAAGAAATAACCAGCTTGATGGACCCAAATCCTTCCATAGTTTCATGCCTCTATATCCCATGAATTCCAGAAGACGTTAATTCCCACAGCTGGGTTTCCTTCCCGGCTATTTATGTCTCGCTCCCAGTGTGCAGCTCAGGCTATGCCCACCTCGCCTCTCGCAGACAGCACCCCGTTGTGGGGCTGTCCTGGGGCAGCTCCAGCTTGCAGCGTTCCCTGCCTTCGGGTGTCTCACTTTCCGCCTCCCCCCTCTGCCAAGTTTCGGTGGTTTTCCTTGGAAGCTGAGCTAAGAGATCCCCATGGATGTTCACTCTGGTAGAGAGGGAAATACCAGGCTGTGGGCAAGTGAGAGTGTGGAGTTTCCTGCTCTGGCATCCCACACACAATGATGAGTACAGTCCTCTCGTTCCTACTAATTTGACCTGTTCTAGAGAGCCGAGTAAAAAGAAGGGGGGGAACAAGGGAACAGGAAAACAAGGCAAAGAAAGGTGGGAAAGGGAAGAAGAGAAAAAGGCAACAGAGGAAAAAGGGAAAAGAAACTAAGAGGAAAGAAAAATGACGAGAAAGAAAAAGCAACTGAAAAGAGAGAAAAACGACTGAAAGATGATGGAAAGAAAAAGTAAAAAAGAAAACAGACAAAGGAAAGTGAAGAAAGGGGGAAAGAAAATAGACCCCTGAAGAAGGTGACAGTGCTCAGCTACTAGGGGCGACAGCAGGGCAAGCCCGGTCCGCACAGTCTCGCACTCGGCCCTGCCCGTGCCACCGGCTCGGTGCCGGTGTCGGTCCCTGTCCCTGTCCCCGCCCCTGTCCCTGTCCCCATCCCGGCCCCGCTCCCGGTCCCTGCCGCCGTTCCGCCCCAGCCCG
>VWZF01000227.1:393288-492879 GCA_013396755.1 Sclerurus mexicanus | reverse complement strand
GAGCGGCGGGGCTGGGCGGGCGGGGGCTGCCCACCTGCCGGGACCGGACCTTCGGCCGCCCCCTCGGCGTGCCCGGGGCGGCGCCGCAGGGTCCCGGTGGTTGCCGGGCTCCCGGTGGCCGCGGCGGCACCCGCCTCTCCCGGGGCTTTGACAGCTTGGAGTAAGCCCCTTCCAGCCCCACGCAGCGGGAGGGGAGCCGCCGCTCCAAGTTGGCGTGTCCTGGGCTGTCCCTGCTGCGCGGTGCCCGCGGGGCGCCCGGCCGGCTCCCGTCCCGCGGCTGTCGCGGGGGAGCGGGGCCGGCTGGGGCTGCGCTCCCCACCTGCGCCTCTCCTGGCCCTACCTGCCCGCCAGAGCTGCGGGAAGGCGCTGTTCGCAGTCGGGGGAAATACCGCTTTGTGCCTTTTCCGGTGACTTAATCTGATCGCATTTAAAACAGATGCATAATTATAATGTATTAGGGAGAAACAGCACGCCTGGCTAAACTTATTAACCGTCCTGGGGTGATTCACGCTCCATTGGAATTAAACCGTCCAAAAAGTGAACAGGGATTGACTTTGACAGCTTTTCATCAGGCTCTTTCCTCCGTGGCCAGCGACCGTCTGCCCCGGGAGCGAACGGGCGGGGGCTTCGGCGCGGCTCTCCCAGTCCCGTCCCGTCCCGGCAGCGCTGGAATCCGCCGGGATCCAGCTGGCCCTCCGGGAGCGGTGTCCGGGTGTGCGAGTGAATGACCGAGTGCCCCTGGCGAGGTGTGCCAGCCGAGGGTCCCTGCGGCGCGGCGCAGGTTCCCGGTGCCAGCGAACTCCCCGAGCAGCTGTCAGGCAGGGTTGGTGCCTTGGAGCCTTTGGTGTGAGAGGAGGAGGAACGCGAGGAGGCACAGTGGGGTGGGATGAGGGATGTGCCTGAGCAGGAAGATGTTTGCTGGATGAGCTGAACTTCCCGGCGCGCTGATGGGATGCGAAAGGGTCAGATGTGTGTTTGATTAGATATTTGCCTTGGGAAATAACCTGCTGTCCTGGAGTAGATTATTTACTAAACTTGGAATTTTCCTCCCTTAAGCGATATTACAGTGCACCTGCCGTGTTTAAGGATATGTCACCACTTCCAGAATACTCCCCCCTGTTTTCAAGGCTTGCTACTATTAAATCTGTTATACTGGAAGCAAATGCCAAGTGTTACTCCTGGTATAGGTCTCTGGGTGGTAACAGAGTTGGCTTCAGAATGTTGCAATTCAGGCTTCAGCCCTTCAGGTCGTTTACGTGCACTTGAAGCCTTGTGAGCAATTAAGTGGTTTTAGGTTTCTGCGAGTATTCCAATTTCCTACAATGATTTCTATTTAAAATAGGTTTAAGTTTTGAGATTTCATTCACAAACAATAAAAGAGAAAAATTTGCTGTTACTCTGTAATGTGAGGTCTGAGTTGGATCGATAGAAAGCAGTGAATACTTTGACACATTGATACCATTTTAAACCCCTTCTTATAGTTAAGGACTGCAGGAGTTGTGGAATATTTATATAACCCTATATAGCATATGTTGCAATGTTTGGGCAAAACTGGGTTGTTTAAGGACCTGCTTATAACCAGGTCTTGTAGGCTCGTTCAAATTAGTTAGGCATGGAAAGCAATTTGAAGTACAACCTGGTGCTATTGATGTGGAGGTCAAGGTTACTCTTGATCTTGCCTGAGTGTGCTTTAATGCAGTTAGAAAAAAGTGGTATTTGAGTGTCATCTGGGAAAGGGTGGAAAAGGTAATCATGCACTGTCTTTGCTAGTACTAATCCCAGGCTACTTAGAAAGTGTTCTAAAATACTTCTTTGTTTATGTATTTACTGCCTAGCTAAATAAAGTACTTTTCCTCATTGTAGCTAAGATTTAGGCATTCACTAGAGTGCCCTGAAAGCCTGTTAATGGCATTTCTGTATGTGGGGTCATCTAATTAGGATGTTTTTCAATTGCAGCACTGGAAGGCACAAGGCAGAAATGGCTGTTTCACGCTAGTAATTGTTGAACTGGAAAGGTTTATCTGTTCAAAAGAGGCAGGCTCTCAGACCCAAAGTATTCTTTTAACTGTAATCACAGGATCTCGCTGCCCTGCAGGAGCCAGCTTGAAACACAACTCTGGAAAAGGAGGTTGGTGCTGGAGCTGCAGGACATGGCTCTCCATGTGGGAGATGGATCTACTAACTTTAAGTGAATCAAGATTGTGCATTTAAGCTGGGAACCTGCAATGTCTTGTTTCAGGAGGGCAGCATGTTGCCATGGCTTTTTCTGCTTCCTTTGCCATCATATTGAAATTACATCAGATTGTTCTTTTTTTAATATAGTGATCAGGCTTACTACATAAAGGCTGTCTGTAATTGCTTTCTGTATTTTTTTACGTAGGTTGGGCAAGATTAAATGGCATCATAAAACTTCTTATAGCAAAATCAATTTCCCAATGGTAAAACTTAATATTTTAGCAGCATCACGGCACCAAACGAAAGACTGTATGGACAGTGATATAACAAACTTGCTTGTAGTCTGGGCTTTATGACTCTATATCAAAGGATTCAGTATTTTATTTACCACCCTTCACCCAATTAAACTGAAATTGAATGAATTTAAAGTCTGAGGAAGTTGAGTGAGCGAATCTATATGTTGTTACTTTTCATCATTAGTCTGCCTAACTTGTTGTTTCTTTCAGACTAAACAGATCTGTGGCATACACATAATCAGTACAAATGTGATATTTTTGATCAGTTGACTTATTGATTACTTTGAATGAAAGCTACAGTCTTTAAATCCAAGAACCAGTGTAAAGAAGCACCGCCTTTTTGTTTGTTTGTTTGTTTTCTGTAGGTGTAGACCTAGAAAACACAAGATTTTGTCACCCTGGTCCCTGCTTCTGTAATTCTTACAGACAATTGTGATATTTCTTAGTTACATGTGAACTGTGAACCTCCTTGTTCATTTAGGAGCAAATTGACCTATTTTCCCCTTTCTACTTATTTGTTTTATTTGAAGCTGAATGCGACGTACAGTAACCCAAAACAAGAGATAATGAGCGAAGAGGTGGGGAATCTACTTAGATGTTGGTCTAATGCCACAGTAGCTCACCTTGCTTGATAACAAATGTTTGTTTATTGCTGAGCAAAATCATTTTGGAACTAGTAATGGAGTAGGGAGAAACACAATTTCCATTCCTGCAGATGCATTGAAGATCTTGCTTGTTGCACCATGTTAAATCCAGCTTCTTGGCAGATTAAAGGGGGCTAATCACTGCACACACAGTTTGTGTTTCATGCTAATATCTACCGGTACTACAGGAGTGAATCCCATTGCTGCAATTAGTCTTACACATCTGCATTATTATTTTTCCCTGACATTTAAGCCCTCTCTGCCCCCCCCCTCCCAGTAAGCAATTTGACCTGCAGGTGCCTTATGTTGAAGCTGTAGTCCTTCATTTGACCTGTGCTACGACAGGTCACTGTCACTTTATAGCTGGAGTGTGGAAGATTTAGTGCCCTGTGTATCTGAGGTCATACATTGTTACAGTGAACATGTCAAAAGCAACTCATCCATTAAGGTGTTCCTTTCTTCTCCTAAATGTCAGAAGAAAGGCATATTTTAAGGAGAGTGTGAGTAAGAATCTTTAGCTATGAATGATGTATTTTTTCAGGGACACATTGACAAAACCGATGCTCTGGAAAACATGCACAGTTTTTTCTGTGTCCGTGTAGGGCTTTTTCATTAGATTTGGTAGTGCAGACCAACTTTCTCTGGCTTGTACTGCACTTTATTTAGCTGGTCTGAAGGAGGCAGCCTTGCTGATGGTAGAAAATATCCATTAACTTTGTTTCAAAGTTGCCGGGTGATATTCCAAACTGCCTTGAAGAAATTCTGATAAATGTTTTCACCCTGTGGTGTCAGAATGCATAGTTTAAAAACAGGCCGAGCCCATGCACATTTGACATACCTCTGTTGGGTCTGCCACATGAGATTTAATCAAGCAAGTGACCCAAATACGCGCACTAGAAGAACAAGTGTAAGTACACTGGGGAAAATTGCTTGCCATCTGTCTCCTTGTTGTGTGTGTATATTTGATTATTAATTTACATCTCTGATTTTTATGTCCCCTTTTTGTCATTTGCTCCTAATTTGTCAGCTCCAAGTGCACCTCTCCAGTAGCTCCAGTTTGCAGGTGGCTGAAGTCTTCTGAATTCCAGCAGTGAGGTTGGTGGTGGGAAGACAGAGACTTCCATGTTTTCTCTGTAGTGTTTTGCCTTTTTGCCCTCTATTCCATCTTCTATGTGCTAATTTCAAACCACCATAAAGATAATTTGTATATGAACATACTCATGGACTTTAACATACTCATGGACAAAAAAGGTAACCTGGAGAGGATGCCTGAGTAACTTAGGCTGTGTAGTTTTCAGGTGTTGTAGTTGAGTATTAACCAAGTGAATCAAATCTAATCTAATGAATCTGGAACAATAATAATCTATTAATAGGATACCAGTTCCATTTTTAAATGCTGAACATAACCTAAAAATATATTTAGCTTTTGATTTTAAAAAGAGTTTGTGCATAAAAAGTTGTGTTAAATGAAACACTTTGATCAAAATGTGAAAAGTGTGAAATCTTACTTTCATCAATTACTGGTTTTGTTTGTTTGTTTTCTTTTTTTTTGTGTGTGTGTTTTTTTCTTTTCATTTGAGGTGCTGTGGTATAGAGATTTTTGAAAGCAAAAAAGAAATTATGCCCCCACAGGCTTTCTTTTAAAGTTCTTGTTGCATATGTAACACTAACATAAAGCATGTCACTTCTGGTAGCTGGTTCAGAGAATAAATCCATGACTGTTAGCAGACGGAGAGTGTCTCTGAGTCACTGATGGGATGTGCCTCATCTGCAGGAAGTTCTTCCAGAACACAATGGAGTTACAAATTCAAATGATCAGCTTTCTCCAGCATCTCCCATATGTATTCCAGCTGCACTTCTGAATTCTTAAAGTTTGCCAGAGTGAAAGTCGCTGAAAAGGCTCAGAAGTATCTCATCTCAATTTGTTAACCATCTGATAGCTGCAAGAGTGATGAATTAGAACTCCTTTGCTTTCCTCATCTGGAAGTATGCTCTTCCTTTGTTGTTGGCTGCTAGGATGTTTTTTCTGTGAAGTTGGCTAAATCAGACTTTGCTGTTTGTTTATGGAATTTCCTTCTTTAGCTGAAATATTTAATGCTGAAGCTGTAGATGCAAGCCTGCTGGCAACCTGGGGTGAAAGTTGCTCCAAATACACGGTTGGAAGAACAGGCTAAATTTGAAGACAGAGATGCTTATTGTTATTGTTACTTATGTAAAAATGAATCTGTTCTTTGGGCCCATGTTTTAGGTTAGATTTTAAAAATTTTTATTTCTAAATATTTTATAGGCTTTACTCAGCTTTTGGGTTAACTGTGTGGTTTTTTTTTTTTTTTTTTTTAAATAAACCTTTTTAAACTGTCCATTTCCCTCAATGTTCTTTGAGCACTAACATTTGTTGAAATAGTTTTTCATTTTATCTGGAGACCTGAACTTTATAGTGAAAGATCTTTGTTCTTTGGCCCTCCAATTTTTAAATAAATTTTGGAATTTCTCTTGATTGTGGAAGCCTATTGTTTGCCTTTGGGCTTGGCAAGCTTTGAACCCACCCCTGCTTTCCTGCTTGGGGTGACTGATCATATAAACTCTCCCTATCTTCTTTTAGAGTTGGCAGGTTTTTTAAGTCAGGATGGCAGTAGAATTCCATTTCACATCTACTAGATCAGGTGCTTAGGTCATATTCCCGCAGTCTCAGACTAATCCTTCAGACTTGAGATATTTGTGTTATTGTTTGTACAAGCAGTGCCTCCCCAGTAAGAGGGTGTAAATCTTGGGTTTTATTTCCCAGTTTCACCCTCTACAGAGCTCCATACTAAACCATTTTTCCGCCAAGGCTATCCCATTGGTAAATGACTCGAAGTGTCAGAAGGTGTTTTTTGGAATGGCATCCTAAATATGACTTAGCTTGTCAACACTACTTCTCAGTTTGTTACTTCAGGACAGTTGAAATCTTTTGCAGACCTGTGAATAGCTTATAGCAGACATCTCTAAAGGCAGTGACATGCACTTGGCTCTGTCTTCAGAGGATGCTTCAGGCTAGCACAGGGTTGCTGCTGTTTGTGTGTGACAGCTTGTTGTGAAACAAAGAAACAAGCTGGATCACCGGGGCAGCAGCCAAGGATCAAGTAATCTATCAATCTCTGTTTCACTTCAAGGAAAAAGAAAATTGATAAATCAGACTGTTTGAAGCTGTTAAAATTTGTTCACCTAGCCCCTGTAACTGGGGATGGTTTGTTGATGCTTCACCACACCGGCTGCTCTGGGCCTCGTTAAGCTTTGTGAGGGAGAAAAAGTAAAAGTGGCTTTCTTGAATACTAATGCTTGTGTTCCCTAGGATGTTGTGAATTACTCTGTTAGCCTGCATTGTCCTAGTGGCTTCAGGAGGAGATTTTTCAAGAATAGTGGGAGGTTTCAGTTGGAAGGAAATATCCGTTTACTGTCTTCATGTCTCTTATTTTCTTCATCTTTTTAATTACTCTTTTTTTTTTAATTGGGAATATTGTGCTTTTAGCCTAAGATCTTTTGCCTTTTATATATTAATTTTTTTTTGGTCCAGTAGTTTATTCAAATGGTTCATATTCATTCTTCAAAAACTGTTAAGGTCAGTATAAACTCTAAAACCATATGTGGGTATATATACTATTGTTGTATTAAATAGCAGAATTTTGTTGTGTACCTAAAATTTGAGACCGCATCTCTTTTGGCATCTGTCTTCAAGCAGAGAGCTGGACAGGCTTCCTATTAGTCTGCCACAAAGGCTCCTTAATTTATTTGCAGGGATCACTGACTGCCTGAGATCATTTCCTTCTCTCCAGAATTTAAGCACGTTGGCCTCAGGAGCGCTCTCAGTCCCAGCTGGCCCAGAAAGCCAGAGACTGACAGGTAATTGAACAGGGATTTTCCACATGATGGTACAAACCATTACTTCTAGATGTCTGGACTGGTCTATGGCATCCCCTATTATTCACCAACCTGTCAATAGACCCAAAAAACCCTGCCGTGACCTCTGACCTTGTGGTTCAGTGGAGGACAGGTTTTTCTGAATTTAGCATCCTGTTTCCAGGGTGGGTGTTTCTGCACTTAGCATTACTCTAGGCTATTCTGCTAATGAGAGAATTGTATAATTATAACTCCTGTGTGTTTTAGTCAGCTAGTCCAGTATGAGTTCAGGGGAACAACGTAGTAATTGGTAGAAGAACTATAGCTGTAAAGTCTCCCATGGGTGCTATTTTCATGCAGATTGGTAACTTGCATACTTCAATTCTAAAAAACGACTTGAACTCTTGAAATAGGGTCACAATTTAGTGACCAAAATGGTCATGGAAACAAACCCACTCAGCAGCAGCCTAAACCCTTCTTAGATCTCTCTCCTGTCCTTTCTTCCTACCTTGTGGCTTTTTACATATAGCAATTAATAAGGGGTGCTGGGCCCGGGAACCAGACTCCAAAGTGCCACTTCCTCGTCATGGCTGTAAAATGACCTGTCCCAGTTTTTAGGTACGAAGCCAGTCTTTGAACACTGTCCTAGTTATAGCTTCCAGGACCAGTTTTTACTACTGTGCAGGTGTAACCAAAACTGTATGGTACACCCTCTGTGTCATTTCTTGTGGGCTGTTAATAATGGGTCATTTGCAGCAGCTGCCCAGGGCACACCTGACACCTCAGGCTACAAGCTGGGTGTTAAAGGACCCTGTGAGGTAGGGGAGTAGTTTCTTTGTCTTCACACCAATGACTGAGGTGTGATAACTCCCCTTTCAGGGGGGCGGGGGGTGGGGGGTGGGCAGAGGAGGTACATTAGCACCTCTGTCTGGGTGTGAACCCAGACTGAGGGGTCATAGCAGCCAATGGGCCATTAGGGACAGGCACAATAGGCAGCTGCAATGACCTAGACCACCACAGATTCCAAAAATATCCCATGACTCTCAGAGTTAAATCACTCACTTTGAAACTCCTTGCCCTGGGGGAGGTACTGGACATTCCCACCTAAACATACATAATCTGGACACTCTGGACAAGACTGTGACCATCATTCTCATCACCGGATTTTCCTTTCCTTTTACTTTATACTGGGAGGGACCATGTAGTGCTCAGCACAAGGGCTAATGAACACCATTCTGTTCGTGCCCCAGGGTGCTGGGTTATACATCTGGGTTTTGTGGGTTAAAACCCAATTTTTTCTCCGTATCGCTGTATTTGTTGTAATATTTTTTATTAAATTGTAACTCTGACTTGTAATCTCTCTTGAGCTGGGTTCATTTCTCCTGCCCGTTTACCTTTAAACCAGCACAAACACTCAAATACGTAAATAAAAGATACACCACAACTGTTTATCTGCAGTCTCAACTTAGAGATAGCATTTCATTTCTGTACTGAGTGTTTCCAATTGCTTGGTTACCTGCTCTGAGTAAGTGTAACTTTAGATTTTAACTGCTTTTCTAAGACTTTTCTCTCCCTCTGATACAGGGAGATGTAGCTTGAAGTTGGATGGCTCTATCAGTCAGGTACTTTTTTTTAGGAGGCAGTGCCTAGCTAAGTGTGTAGGATTCCAATGTTATGAAGCATCAGGAGTGCCTTTGCAGCATCCAGGCTCCGATTTGTATGCAGGAATATTTCTCAGTTGATGCTGTTTAAAATAGTTCTTAAATTTTCTCAGCAACTATTCAAGATGGTAATGGTTATTTACTTTGGTACTAAAAGCGCAGCACAGAGTTCCCATGTATGAGTAAAGCACTAAGAAATACTCTTCACTGAAAATAGTATCTTTTTGATGTTTGCAGTGGTTTTAGGGTGACATAATTACCTAGAGAGGGGGGGGAAAGGGAATCCTGAGTCACTGGATGTTATCCATTGAAAAGGTCTTTAAGAATTAACACTGGTACCAAGAAAATGAAAGCTGTCTGTAGGCAGAGGTCAGCCAAGCCCTTTATTATGCAATATCACAGTTAAAACCCAGAAAACCACCCAACCAGCACTAAACTGTCAGATTTTATCCAAGAGCCCCTTGATATGGCTTCATCTGGGTTCCAACAGGAAATGAAAGACTCCAGGAGCAGTGTGCTGAAGTTTCCTCTAGAAGGTAAGCACAGGAGATCTGCCCTGTTGTCATTTAAATTCTAAATATTCAGTGTGGGGCTAGTTTTGGAACTATGTGTTTTGCAGTAATTCCTGTACCTGCATTTTACTCCAGTGTGTTTCCCTGCGGTTTGTTGTAGCATGTTCAGGGTTCCGAGCTCTTGTAAGTGAGGTTGTGAATTGTCAAGTTGAAGTTCTTTACTATGTTAATCCCTATATACTTGACAGGTTTTAACTAGTCACTTTACATTGAAAGATGCAATTTGTTGGATTATAAAGTAATTGGTCAACATCTTGGAGGCAACATGGGGAGAACTGGAATTCTTAATCCAGAATAATTTGGGTTTTTTTTGCAAATGCCTAATTAGTTTTGCTTTCTCATAGGAAACCTTGAAGTGAGAATTCCATTCCAAAAGTCAGCTGCTTCTGGGACTTTAACTTTAGTTTCTCCAAGTCTTTTGTGTGTGTGTGTAGTTTGATTTCACTGTTTTCAGAGTGTGTTTTCGATGGTGGGCCTTTGAGAAGACAATGGGAGGATCTTGTTGCCCACTGTGCAAAACAGAACATTCAATGGTACACTTAAAAATTTCCTTTTTAGAATACACAATGTCTGTGCCTTTATAGGCTATTTAGTAGTTTGTCTTCTGCAGGCTGATCTTCTTGGTGCTTTTAGCCTTTATATGATATTGTAGCACTTTGGAAACATTGGAATCTCCTTGGTTTCATTTTACAGACTGCTGAATTTCCTGGGTCAGAATCAGTTATGTTTGGCTGGCTCCTTTGTTTGAGGGGAATTGTACTTACTGGACTACTTTGAGAAGGGGATTAGGTCCAGTTGAAAATTCAGATGAGATGCCTTCAGTCACCTCTGGCCTTTAGAGTAGCCTTCCTAAGCCCAAGTAACATGGGATTTCTGTTACTGAAGTGGAAGGAGCCCACACTGTGTTGAGTGAGACTGTAGGTGGAACTTGTAGCTGTTCTGTAGGTTATGAACATTTTGCTGTTTTGCTCTTTTTTAATGTTTCATATGCTTTTTAAAAATAGATTTTTTCCTTTTCAAATAAAAATATATTTGAAGGAAGATTGTGCCATGTTTTATCCTCTCATTTCTAACAGTTATATGAAGATGATGGTGCTGTCATGCTTTCTCTTGTATTTGGTACTGTATTCATCTGACTGCTTAGTGTAGCAACAGTGTTGATTGTTTTAATTATTTTAATAAGAAGAAATGAGATTCAGAAGTGAAGCAGGATCTTAAGAAAGCTTATTTTGTGTGTTATGCATCAGCACTTTAGATACCACTAAAATGAGAAGAAGATTAAGCCTCCCTGTATTGGCCTGTCTGACCTTGCTGGTGCCAGAATTTAGTCAGTAAATCTTGGGTATCTCTCTGAAATAATTTGTGAAGCTTGGTTTGGAAGTTTGGTTTGAGAGTCTCTAGGAAGGTCGCTATCATTCTGCCAGCCTTTCTTTGGCTTTCCAGGCCTCTTCCCAGCTCCCATGCAAAAAAGATACACTGTACAGTTCCTGGGAAGATACTTCTAGGTATGGTATGCATCTCTCTATGTATTTACTTGCTGCAAAATCTTTAATTATAAAAAGAATTTCCTTGTAATAAATTCCATGGTTTTTTGGTGTATGTGTTTCATTTTCTTCAAATGGTTTCTGTTGTACTTGAGGAAACTTTTAAAGATGGTTTTGTTTTGAGTGTTTTTTTGTAGGAAGAAAAGAGGACTGGTCTGTCAAAACTAACATTAGTTGCAGAAGAAAGGTTTCCTTTTTTAACTAATTATTTGTAATTAAACTTCAGATTTTTTTTTAACATTTTTATAATTAGGGCAGAGAAAACCTTAGGCTTTTAAATCACTTTGATCTGAATTAAAGTTCCAGTGCCAAAAAATAATTTAAATGCTCCATGTCTGTATAAATAAAGCTTGCTGAAATGAAAAGTACTGAGAATGATGAAAAAATCAAATCAACTATAATGGCATTTTGGTGTCTAGCAGCTTTCATTTTGTAGCACACGCAGTTCTTTATTACTTTTTTGTAATTCTAGTATACTTGAATGAATTTTCTATTTCTGTGAAAAGATGTAGTTATATGTTCTATTCTATTTCACATTACTTTACTCATCTCTTGCATGTAAATAACTTGGCTTGTTAAAAATGTTAGTATTTTTCTTTAATAGACATCATGCTTCTGGAGAGTTCTCAAAATGCACTTTTATTCAGAAAACAAAAGACTTAAAGATGGGGAAATGTCACAAAGAAAATGGTTCCTTACATTGTTGGCCTCATGCTAAAAAAGCCAAACTCAAGCTGGATCACCCCCGAGTTCTGTCTGTGCTGCCGTTTGCTGCCAGACACGTTCATGCTCTGCCTGGGCTCTGAAATGGCTGTTGAAAGCAGCTCTGCACCAGCGTTGTGTAGCTTTGACTGCTGTTACAGAGTTGTTGTGGTGTGGCTTATGGAGTACTGCTGGCCAGTGAAACCTGAGATAGGTGCCCTCTCCACCTGTATTTGCCTGTGGCTGTGTGTTTGGATGTGCCCCTAGTGACTGTTCAAGTTGCTATATCTCCTGCTGCTTCTGCTTCTTCCTTCTATGTTCCTGCTCATGATATGATTGCAAGCTCTTGGCAGCCAAAGCCGCATATTTCATAGGTCCCTGGGTGCCTGGTTCAGTGTGGCTCAAGCCTTCATAGGGGCATTTGGCTGTAGGCATCTGGCCATTTTAAACTGACGGCTTGGGCTTAAAGCAAGGAGGCTGTTGTATCTACTTCGCCCTTTCCATAGAATCGTGAGATGTTTAGATGCTGTGTAGCCAGAACAGGTTTGCTGTGATTTCTTTGGAGTGTGTTTTGCTGTACTTGCTTTTATTAAAAGACCATAGAGATTGTGGAGAATCTCCTTCTCTGGAGATACTGAAAACCCACCTGAACACAATCATGTGCACCCTGCTCCAGGTGAACCTGCTTTAGTTGAAGAGTGTGCAGTGGGTTTGTGTTAGACTACATGATCTCCCAACACTAGTGATTCTGTGAAATTCTCACTATTGTTGAATGAGTAGGTTTGTGTATGTTCAAAGTAGAGTCCTGGGTTACCCTGACTGACTTGGGTAACTGAAGCTTCATGCCTGACTGATGCAGTGTTAAAAGCAAAAGTATGGATTAGATATCCAGAGAGCAAGGAAGCTAGCTGGTCCTCTGGAATTTAGAGCCTGCTTCTAGTATATGACAAATGAAAATAATGCAAAGATATTAATGAAAAATTCGATGTTTATAAGTTAACAAAACTGATCTGCTAAGTTACAGTAGACCTATGAGAGAATTTGCAGGAAACTCTTCTCCTCTAGGGGACCGTCAGCTTGCTCTTCCATCTTTTTTCCTAAGTGTTCCACTTTGAATCAATGTGAGCAATCCTATCTGAGAACAGTTAAAGGTCGCCTTGTTTAGGGGCTGAGCGAGTGTCTGGTGAGGTGAGGAAAGGATCCCACAAAGAAGAAAGACCTTAAGGAGTACTGACTTTCACATATTTGTGTGCCACATATCTAGTCTGCTGATGTGCAATACTAGTAGTTAATATTTGGTATTTTACTCTTGAATGTTGAAAATACTGACTGTATAGGAACACCTGTAGTGTTTTGTCCATATATTGCTAAGATATGTGCTCAACCTACTGTAATTTTGAGCTGTTGACTTGATGTATATGGAAATAAAATAGTTTTGCAGGAAAAAAAGGTTTGCTGCTCTTTATGCTACTCTAGATCACAAGTACTGCTTGGGTATAGTGTTGGCGAAGAAGCCTTGTCTAAGCAGGAAAACGGGATAGTACAGGTCTGCAGATACCATGGTGATGAGTATCATATACGTATCTTGGAAGGCTCTGAGGCAGTAGCTTGAAGAAAGGTACCACCCTGCTAGGCACAGTTTCCAGAAATCACATGCTGTGCATGATGTTTAAATCTATGAACTTGACTCTGTACTTGGCTTGTTATGAACATCTTGCGGACTGAAATTAGTAGACTTTGTTGAGACTCTCTGTATTGTAGCTTATTATAGGCAAGAAGTTTCAGTTTATGTCCATACCATGCTATTTGTTAATGTGAAAAAGTGTGAGTTTTTTTTAAAGCGAAAAAGTTTAAAACTCCCTTTCTTACTACTGTATCCTAATGTCAGGGTACTGTTCTTTGAGTAAATAAAATTACTCTAAAGCATGAAAATAAAGAACTAAGACACAGATAAATGTGAGTATGGAAAAGATTACAGGATTGTAGAATAAAGAGTATTTTATTAATACCTATGCCTCAGTCTTTCCGTAAATATTTAAGGAAAAATCTAAGTGCCATGCATAAGAATTTTCAGTAATGTGTTGTATTAAAATAACTCATCAAAATTTTATTTCCTTCTGGTCTAGTGTAATTGAAACAATTCTGGTTAAAAATATAAATTGCACTGGATCTTAGTGTGGACAAGGATGTAGGCACATCTGTTCATTGTATAGCACAGTAGGCATGATGGCTGAAGGTTTTTGCTTGAGCAAGGACATTGAGAGGACTTTATTTTGCATACTTTCAAAATAGGAAATCATGGGGAAACATCTGTGTGTAGAGTATGAAAATGCACAGTGTTAAACTTTGTATGCTGCTGTATGTGGCTGAGAGGATATTAGTGGAAAGTATTTGTTTTTCATCCTCATTTTTCTTGGACTGAAATCCTATATAAAATGTGTGAGGTAGCAGAGCGTGATCCTGTTAAGGAAGAGCAGATACTGTGATAATTCTTAGCATGGGCCTGCAATTGTACCACAGTCCTTTGCCAAGACTGAGTGAGCACACTTGTAGAATAAGCTACTCAAGAAAGACTGCTTATCATGCTGTATTTCATAGTGTAAAATGCTAACCCCCCCCCCTTATTCATGACAGGGTGGTTGCATTTACCATGCATATTTAATTGCTCATATAATAGACATATATAAATATATATATATAATAAGACATAATTTTTCATCCTATCTATACTTGTATGCTCTCTTGTGTCTGCACCAGCAGCGCTGGTTGTGCATAAAGTGAAGGGATGGACCCTGCAATCAGTGGCTCTTCCAACAGAATGATTAAGTTAGCATCAAATTATGCCCTTGGGAATTTCTGAGCTTATAAATATAGTAAGCAATATGGTAATTAGAAAAAGCAAGGGTTTTTTTCTGTGTTCAGGGAGTCCATATTTCTTTAGTCATTGTTCTGAATTCCAGCAGGAACTTCTACTCTATTATTTTTTGCAACAAAGGATCTCTTCTGACTTTGCAATTTTTGGGTTTCCTTTTTTTTTCTGCTGAAGGTTAGAAGTTAGGTACTTGGGTCACCTTACACTGTCTGTGTTAAATAAAACTAAATGAGAAAGCAAATGCAGGGATTATATTTCAGTTATTGTTTCAGGAACTGACTAAAACTTGATTTAATTGAATTCAATTTAGATTGGTTGACTATTGCTGCTGTTGTAATTAAAGAAAGAGAACTACAGCTTACTAATATGTTTTTCTTGTATACCTGCTTGAAATTTATCCTTTCTTGAAGTACAGGTGATCAAGTGAACTCTCTGGCTAAGCAAGGTCAGTGTTTGTTTTATGATTATGCATTAACTATTTTGTGCTTACTGGAATGGAAAAAAATGAGCAGATTGGAGAGCATTAATAGCCTCCTTAGTAATACCCAAAAAGGAGGAAAAATGTAACTTAATAATCTACTTTAGTGATGACCTTTTTATTTTGTCCTATGTTAAAGTCAAGACAAAAGCAAATTATTTTGTGGGTCTGACATGCTAGCAAGAGCTAAAATGGCAGCATTTGCCTTGGCTTTGCTGTTGGGACTTCAGTGTTGCAAACACTTGGACATGTGTTCAGCTTTTCATATGTAAATAGTCCCATTAGATAAAATCTGAGTCCAACTGGAATCAATGGTAAAACCTGTGGCAATTTAAATAAGGCTAGAATTTCATGAATGAGTTCAGTGAGACTACTTTGTATACATAAAGTTAAACACATGGCTAAGTGTTTGCAGCGTAGAGGGCCTGCAAGGATATGAGAATAAGACCCTTGCGATGCAGTTTCAGGTTGGACCTGTCTTGCTGCTGAATGATAGAGACCACAGTGAGGAAGTAGGTGAACATTTTGTACATTAACAAAGCCACTATATAAAACATCATAAATAACTACAATTCATAAAACACTTGGTTGGTCCTGAATAATGAAGCAGTGAAAATGTTTATGGGATGTGTTTTTTCTTGTAATATATTTTTATGTTATTTTTTTATATTTTTATATATTATATATAAAATATATTTGTATTTTATATTTTTTGGCACAAATACATTTAAGTATCATTATTATGTTTCATTATTCAGTAGAACTTAGTAGTAGGAGACTTTCTTTTGGAAGAGGAGAGGTAAAATAGAAATTACAAAGCAGACCCCCTTCTTCCTCAGGACTCAATCACAGGAGTCATGCAGTATTTGATAATTATGTTAACTGTTTTAATCGTCATGTGTATTAACTACTTAATTTCACCTCACGCTTCATATTACCATAACTGTGACGGTTCTCACCATCTGAGGCTCTCCACTCCAGATGTTTCACTAGTTTGCAAATTTGATTTGGAGCCGCATGCGCAGCAAAACCACTGTTATATACACTAACAGATCTGTGTCTCTCTTTCTGCAGAGCATCTTTGCAGAGCCTAGTTTCACGTTTCTTAGTGAGAAATACCACATGAATGACTGCCCCCTTATAATCTTGTGAAATTTAGATAAGTGCAATTTTCCATGTTTTTGTGGGAGTCATATTTTACACTTCATAATACACACAACAAGCAATTAGCATGAAGTCTTATGGCAGCCTGACAGTCCTTTGTGCTGATGGAAACAGTTACACAATAGTGCATGTGCAGATAATGTTGTTAGGTGCCCTTTGTGTGTGCTCATTTGTTTTACCTGGATCATACTAAAAAGCTGCAGCCTAATTCATACTTAAACTGAACCTGCTCTATTGTACTATGAACTTGCATGAAGAGAAAATGTTGAGGTATTAAAAAAGTAATAGTTACCATCTTTGTTTTTAAATTACCTATTTTGGCATGTTCAGGCTATTTTTCTCTATGTGCATGGCTTTAAATGCCAGTGATGGGAGGAATATGACCCCCTGGGTGAGACTAGATTCTCCTTACAGGTGGGTATAGAACCTTCTCTTCTCCAAGCTGGAGACTAATACTGCATATTTGGAGAATGGAGAACATACCAGCTGCATTATCCTGCTGATTGTGCAATCCAGTTATTGACGAATAGAAAGGGAAGGCTTGGTGTAGTGGGCAAGAAGGAAAAGAAGTAAAGCAGCAAGGCAGTAAGAGGTTTGACATTGGTACGAAGCTCTTCAGCTGTTGTTTGCATCAATGCCTGGGGCAAATACTTCTTCAGTTCTTACTCATTGTTGGGGTTTGTGTAAGGGTTTTTTGTTTTGGTCTGATAAGAAGCTGATGCAATTTCATTCACTGCAGTTATGTTATCCTGCTGGGTAAAGTGTGATACCTTAGGGTGCTTTCAGGAGCACTTGAGATTTTCACCTTTGGACTGAAAGGTATAAGAAAACCAATGCATGGAAAAGAGGCAGCATGTGGTCCTGTGTCTCAGAGACTGAATGGTGTTTGCAGGTACAAGGGCCATGCAAACGTTATGGTGATGGTGAGGGAGGGTTTGAAGAACGGAGAAGGTGGGGCAGAAGACATAATAAGAGAAGTGGGAAATGAGATATAGACCTTGGTTGCTCTCGTGTGTGGGATGCAGAAAATCCAAACCCAGTATACAAGCTGTGAGAAAAATTACTCTCAGAATATGAATCCGGCTACTGCATTTGCTGAGAGATGTTATCCCTAGGCTTTGGTAATCTCAACTGTTTCTGTTGTAGCAAGCCAGGATGGGTCAAACTGCTTAAGCCTGTTTGCCTGACTGAAACAAACCTGAGATGGATCATGCCATGAGCATGGCCAACAGGTCTGAAGGGAAAATTGCTACACAGGAAGTGAGGGTAAGCAATAGGTGCTGATAATCTGGTCAGAGGGTACCAGCAAAGCCTGTCCAGGGAGGCCTCCATGAATTTCACTCCTGCTATTCATGAATTTTCAGCTTGCTCTTCTAACCTGTTCTCTCTCTGTCTCCCTGGGTGGTTTTCTGCTCTCGTGTTTCTTCCAATGGAAAGCTAATAAGACATATACAGAAAACAGATGCTGGAACCGAAGTAGGAGAAATGAGCGATGACTTAGTTAATAGATTTAGGCCCATTCAAGGAGAAAGACACAATGTGGCCTAAAAAAAGAGATAAATTGTTTGGGAAAGGAAAATGGGTAAAACAGTGTGACTGAAGACAGAGGCTTAGCTGATGCTGTGCAAAAACTAGATTGCTACAGAAGCTCTGGTTTTGTGGCTGCCTTGTTTGGCTATTCCTCACACTAATTCCTACTTTGGGACAGACGGCGATGATGCGGAGCACTGCTGCTTTGAGCTGGTCCTTGCCAAGGCTGCTGTGTGGCTAATAAAGCGCAAGGCTTTAACCTAGTCTTGGCAGTAGTGGTTTGGATGGAAGGCCAAGCTGAACTATCATCAGAGACAATACTATTTTTAGGGATGTGTGTATGAAGAAATAGTTGATATAAAGCTATGGAAACTCTTGGAAAGTGGCACTGTGCCTTATGCTTTGAATACTTTACACTGAAGCTGTTTTCAAATTCTTCCCAACATGAGAACTGACTGTGAGTTTCAAACATAGCATTGCACAGCATGTGGCATTCATTTATGACTCCATTATTAGATTAAATGTTATGAATTAAGCAAGTATTCTTTTCTGTGTGTTTGCTTAGGTTATTGTTATCAAAGACACACATCTTTAATTTCAAGTAGTTAGACTTTTCTCTTTCTTTTTGGACTTACTCTTCTTTCCTACCATGTGTTACCTTCAAGGACAAGGGAAACTTAGTTTTTAAACTAAAGAAGAAATTATTTGTAAAGGCACGTTATACTCACAGGCCTCCTAGACTTGTGGTCTGAAACTGGAAATGTGGCCACAGCTAATGTATTCAGAGACCAGCTCAGTGTGAAATTTTACTGAAATGTTTGGTGGATGCTCTAAAGAAAGATGAGTGAAGCTTTAACAGTTTTCTTGTAGTTAATATCATAGAGTGTCATAGAACAATTTAGGTTAGAAAAAACCTTTAAGATCATCAAGTCCAACTCTTAACCCAGTGCTGTCACATCCACTGCTAAACCACCACAATCTCTCAAGAATAGAACTGGCAAAAACTTGTGCCAAAATTAATTTACTTTTCACTGTGCAAATATCTCCCTCCACATTGACTGACTCTTGATGCTGGTATGAGCTTGGTAGAAATGCATTATATAATTAGACCTACCAATTTATCATGAAAAACAAAATAGCTTTCCCCATCCCCACTTGCTTGTCCATCTATCTTCCTCTGTCATCCTGAAACAGGAAGAAAATACTGAGTTTTTTGTGTTGTTACTATTTATATACATATATATACACATACCATTTTCTTAGATGTGAGGAATGCATTAGAAGTGCTGATGGTTGTGGCCTCTCTTCACCTTTAGCTGATACAGTGTTTCTTACCATGTGTCTGTATTCTGTGCATGGTGGGCTTGGCTTTGTGCTTGGTGGTAGGTAGATAATGGCAATATTCAGAAGACAATAATAAGATGTATTACATGTAAAAGTGAAAAAGAAATAATTTATATATAGTGAGTATTCAGGAATGGTAATACTTTTCATAATATGATCTTATCAGTTCCTGTGGTTAACTATCTTAAGTCCATGGGACAATAATATTCCATTTTCAAGGTGATTTAGTTGGAGTTTGGAGACCCTGTAAATATGAGGGACAACTGAGATGACTTAAAGTAGGAAATTGTCCAGGGTGATGTATGGGCAGCACATACTCTTATGTTCTTCTGAGGTCTAAATATAGTCAGAGTCTGATCTGAAACAGTGTTGTGTTTGTGCTTCAGTGTTAATCTGAGTTATATTTCTGGCATATGCTGGAGTTGTAGCTCTGTCTTCAGGGAGATGTAGCTAGAAGACTGAGATGGAGACCAGGACCAGACTTAATCAATAAATGGCCTATCTGCAATATGGGTGGTTCAAAAATATAAACTACAATTTCTAATTTCTTACCATAACATGAATTCTGAAGCAGTCTGATCTTTCTAGAGTTGAGTCCTTGCTATTTGAGAGACTATAGAAATGGAAGCTGTCCCAGTGCTAAAGTGTTTTTTGTTCAGGCCCCTATCCTGGAGCAAAAGCCCCTACCTCAAACCAACATACTTCATATCTACCTTTGGCCATTTTTTATTTTACTTTGTAGCATTGCTTGTATAAACCGAAACATTAGTATGACTGTCTTATTTTTTTTAAGAATGCAAAAATCGCAGTGATTTTGCTCATGTTTTTTTTCTGATTACTTCATGCTATGGGTATTGATGAGGTAATGGAAATCTGTATCTGGAGCATTGGTGTGGGGAAAGCAAATTGTGTGCCATGTTTTTCATCAACTGTAATTAAAGGACTGACTATTACAATCAAAATTAATTGAGTTTAATAAAGGATTGCTGTACTTTTTTTTTGTTTTTTTGTAATGTATCCAAATCACACTCTCATAACTTTTCCTTCATATTTCAGAAAGCTTTTGGGAAATTCTATTTTGCTCCTTCAATGTAACTTTCTGGGAAAAAGGGGATTCAGTACTTCCTGAAAGTGGTTGTATTTCTTAAATCATTGAATCAAAATGCAATGGTTAATGTTAATAAATATCAACTTTGGTTTTAAGCTTGGAATCATCAGCAGTGCCACAAGCTAATATGTGGATTTGCCTGAGGTGATGTGAGCCTTCAGAGTGTTATATTTGAAGTTGCACTCATCAGTTCATTTACTGAATAAATTTTCCGTTTTTAACAAAGACCTGCCTACAGCTTTATCTAGGTACATGATTTTATGCATATTTTTCAGAGTATTTTACAAAGTTTTTTCCCTTTTAGTTGTTTTAGCATTACTTTCTTCTCTGCTGGGTTTGTTTGTTTGTTTGTTTTTTTTATCTTGAGGAAAACGATTGTTTTCAAACCCTGTGAGAGAAAAATGTTGGGAACAAAAGCAACTTCTTATCATCATAGACCATGAACTGTGAAAGTGATGCAAGCTCAACTAATCTGCTCACGAGTCAATCTCCTATTTTTTTGTTGTTGTCGTCTGCTTTGTCTGTATCTGCTTGTTATTTTCTACCTCACTCTTATATTGCACATCCTGTGGGCCAGGGACAAACCCGCTTGGAGCATGTACAGTGTCTTGTCTTGTGAGGAAGTGTCTTCACTGATGGGTTGGATTCTTCAAATATCATTATTCTGTTCTCTGAACCTGATGTTTTTGTTGACTCTTTTAATTCATGTAATTTTCTGCCCTTGCTTTTGAAAGTATTTGGTAAGGATGAGTGTCAGGGTTTATGTTGCTGAATACTGGTAATGGTATCTCTTCTATATTACATAAAGTTCTTGAACACTGAGAGAACAGAAAATAGAAAAATAATAGTAAACAATGGTGCTTTTGTGAAATATGTTCTACTCATCAGTGTTGCTCATGAGCTGCAGTATACCCTCCAGGACACATTTGCCAGAAGGGTAAATCTGTGAGAGGCTTCCCCTTGTCAGGGGTCAGGGCCCTCTTTAGATCTGGAGCATTGTCAGTTCTGAGGATGTGCTGGTTTCCAAGATTGTTTGCTGCAGTACGGGTGCTCTGGCCTGGCTGAAAGCCCTTGGCTTTTCCTCCCCTGCCTGCTTTGCTCAGATAATCCTGCAGCAGCTGTCTGAGTTTCCTTTAGATTCCTCCGCTTCAGCAAAGCTGCAGGGACACTAGAAACCTGGCCCTGACCCCTGGTGAGCTGGTAGAGATAAGAGCAACATCATCCTCAATGAACCTGTGTACTATTGCCCTATTTCAGCTAAGTGAAGGGTCAAAATCAAACCTGTAATTTGATTTGCAAGGGTGAGTGACAGGCACTCCTGCCATTGCCGGTCCCCCGGTGGTACCAGCTGCATGTGCCCTGCTCCCGGTGCCCCTGTGGGGGGGCGGCTGTGGAGTAGTGATGTGCTGTCAGCAGTTGTGTGTGATTGTGTCTGCTTGTGAGAGCTAGAGGGAAAAAATGAGTGTTTGTAGATCAGGTTATGTTCAAATTTGATTGGGACCTGCTGTCTGTGTTGTAATCTACTGCAAAAAGTGTTGTCAGGGGATGTCTTGGGGGGAGCTGGGAACTAGGCAACAATGAGATCAAAAATACAGAGCTGCCAAGTTGGTCTTGTATTTTTGGTACTGTTTGAGAGTCTCAGTGGAACACACATCCCTTATTTTAGGTGATGCCTTGCTGTCCTTGAGAACATGTCTCTTACAAGTTTTCCTCTTACAATTTTTAGCTTCAGCATGCATTTGTGAACTGTCTGTGCTCGGGAAGGATGCTCTGCAGTTGATTCAGTTCTTTTCCTACAGAGTATCCCCACTGAACTGATTTGGAAATGGCTTAATGTATAATCTGCAGTGTGAGAAGGCTGGCAGTGAGAAGGGTAGGAGGAGGTGATTAAATCATTCGTTAAATACTGATAGACAATTTGAACATATACTGCTGGGATTAACTACCTCTGTTTTATGTATGTTGTTAAAATAATTTGTTTTCCTACAGTTAAAACTTAATGTTCTGATTTTAAATTCATCTGGGTTAACTTCTATTAGCATGATCTACTTTCTCTTTTTGTTTTGACATGTTCAACTCTGCTAGGTAGATCCTATAGTTTTAGCATTTGAACCTGGTATGTGAGATCTTTACAAGTGCGTAGGTATTGCTGATTTGCCTTTTCTAGACCTTCATGTCACACTGTTTAATAATAACATTTTTCATGCCTAGAAATGTAGAGGGGTGATACAAAGGTTATGCCTTATTGTTTCAAGCTATGAACACTCTTCTTTGAGGTGCTGAACTTTACAATAACCCCTGCACCCTCAACCCCTCTATGCACTGTGCATCCCAACATAACTGCTGGAGGGTACATGTAAAAGATTTACAAATGTGTTTCTGCAAAGACTTGTGATGTTGTGAAATTAAAAATATATATTCCTCTCTTGGTTTTTGCTGTTACCAAAATGTCTGGATTATGACTTTCTTACAGGGTGCGTGATGTAAGCTTGGCTTTGACTCTTCCATGAGGTATCAGAAACTCTTGGCTGAAAACGTTTTAAATTTTAAAGTGTTTTCATCTTGAAGCATTTTTCCTTGTCCTGTTGCTGGCAGTACTGATCTCACAAGCTGTGTGTGAAAGCAGCAGCTCGAGGTCCTCACTTCCAGTGTGTCTGGGGCCCTTGGGTGGTTCCACTTGCTCCTGGCTGCCTGAGAGCTAACCAAAAACCCAGGCATGGGAACCAGTTTAGGGGCTCTGGGTCATCCTGGAAGAATTAGTACTTAAGTGCTTTTTGCACAAGGTGTTGTTGTGAATACTATCCTATCACTGTTTGAAAAACAGTAAAACAGAGCCCTTTGTGATTGTTCACTCCTCTGTGTGCCTCATGGCTTCCTAATTAAGAAAAAGCCACCTAATGTGCCTGTTCTGTTCCTTTCTTTCAAAGCAAGAAATATACATTTATGTATTGGAAAGGGAAGTCTATCACTTATTCCTTTCCTTTTCCATCAGAAAAAAATGGTAAGAAAGAAGGAAACACTAATGTAGGGTTCAAATTAATTACCTCCTGGTTTTGGCAAGTGGTTTTATCACCTATTTACTATAGCTTGTGCTTTAAAAAGTGACTTTGTGTATTAACTCCTAGTGTGCTGCACAGTGACTGTGAATGCTGGGTGGGGACTAAAGTCAAATCCTCCTTTAAGCATTCTTTACTCAACTTATTCAAGCTTTAGTCTGCTGTGACAGTGGATCTCTGCAGGTCTTCCAGATCTGCTGTCCCTAATCCAGGGTAATTTTGAGGGGTTCCAGTTTGTGGTGTTCTCACCACCAAAAGAATTGCCCAAATATTACAAGTCTTAACTTTCATATATTCCTCCTATTTGAGAAGATAATGTGCAATGGGGAAGAAGGTATTTTTAGCCTGTGTAAAAAGCAGTTTCTCAGCAGCTTTACTTTCTGGTTCCAGTTTGGTATTTCATAGGTTTTTTTGTTTGTTTGTATTGTTTTTGTTGTTGTTTTGGTGGGCTTTTTTCTTTTTTTTTTCCTTTTTCTTTTCTGATGTGTGTATTGAGTTTGCTGAGGTTTTTCAATTGTGTTACATTTCTACCTTCCTGAGATTTTTCTTCTTTACTGTGGAAAACCTAAATTCCCTGACTTTTTAATGACAGTTTTGAAAACGACCCTGCAACAAATGACTCCAAAGTGCTGTTGGTCAGGCAGGTTTGCCTAAGTCTTTGCATTGGTGTAGCTGGACATTGCTGGCTCTAATGGAGGCACATGTACTGGCAGATGCTTCAAAGGCAGTATATGTTTTTTTCTTTTTCTCCAGGGATTTTCTAGTTTTGATATTTGCTCAGATATCTTTTTCTTTGTAGCGGGTTTGATTTTGGATTGCTGAGCAGTATTAGTGACAGTGCAATGCCTGAAGAGATCTGCTTAGTTATTACAGAATTTTTGTGAATAGTTGACAGTACATTTGCAAGATGAGCCTTTTGCAGAATGCCTCCTTTTATTTATCTGTTTGTTTTACCTACCAAGACAACATACTAAACACTGTCAGCTTTAAACCAGCACCAGTCCAACGGACAGATGGGGAACACCTGTTGTGTACCTTGCTTCAGAATGGGTGTTCCCCCAGCACAGATATGTGTAAGCAGAAGTCGTGTATTCATTTGTATAGTTTGTGCTTTTCTTCAAATTCTGCTTCTGTTTAAGGACCTTTTCTCTAACTCTCTGGTGTTTTTCTGGTGAACAGGTATGTAGAATAACCAGAAGGGGAGCTACTGTTTCCAGAGTAAAGTTGTACTTTTAGCTGAGTGGTGTTGTAAGCTCTTAAATTGTGCATGACCTGTTTGGCCTTACAAATCCCTTCTAGAAGAGATAGTCAGCAGATGTATTGTAACTAGACTGTATTGGAAAAGGTTGCAGCCTGGAGAGGAATGTCCACTCTCTACTTTAAATTTCTTTCCATTAAAAGTTTCCTTTGTTGCCAAGGAAATAAAGCAATGATTATGTTATGGAGCTGACAGTTTTGCTAACGCTTCATGTTTTCAGAGCAAGGCTAACCTTGTTAAACTGCTGAGGGTGATGTGAAATTCAAGGACTCTTACTAATGTTTTTGATGGGACTAAAATATATTTTTACACTCCTTCCTCCTGAAAACCCCATAACCTCTCTTCTCAAGGTGTTAGAGGAAAGGACTCCTTATTTCATAGATTTTGGTAATCGTTGTTAGTAATTAGGTACTCTCTCCCCCTCTGGTGAGGTAAAAAACACCACTGACTCTAATCTGGGCTGCCTTTACTGAGGATTAAGTGTGGTGGGGTTCTCCCTGCTGCTTTTCCTGTTGCTTTTTACAGCTCCTTTGGTGTTGTAGGTTTTGCTGGGAAGAGGAGCTGTTACCTGTGTCCCATTCTTAACTATTTTGTTTCTACTTATCTCTTCATAGTGAGAAGTGTTATTTTCATCTCTTTCTTTTTTCCTTAAGTCTGTAAGATACAGAGACTATGGTTGCTCTTTCTGTTGCAGTTACTGAGGCATGTTTAAAGGCATTGGACTACATGTACTGGGTATTTGTGCTTATGATAAAATGATGTTAACTCAGATGTTGATCGCTTTTCATTCCTCTTCTAATTCAGAACATCAGTGTAAAACTCAGGAATAACCAATTTCCAGTGAGGCTGTGATGCTGCATCCTCATCCTCTTCCCCCAGCTGTTTCTGAGAAAGAAACAGGAAGTGATATACTTTCTTTAGCTTTGATGCTGGCAAACTTGGCAATGGCTTTTTTTATTGTATAAAGAGGAAACAGAAGTGGAGGTAGTTTGAATTCTAACTTTTTCCTTCTATGTGTATTCTTGGTGCATGTTTAGGTGGGTGGTACTGATAGCACTTGCTGTGTAACCCATTTCTGATTTAAAAACTGGAGCCTTAATGACATACTAGTATGACCAAGAATTATTTTGCCTAACTTTGTCATCTTAAAATACTTAGATCTAGTTGAAAGGTGGTTGTGGAGGTGAGACTATTACTCAGAGGGAACAAAGATGTGCAGCTCCTGCAAGTTCAGTGAATTTCATTACCAGAGGGACTTCTCTGCTTCTCTGTTGCCATTCATAATGATTTATTATTTCAAGTCAAATGTCTAAAACATTTACTTTTACATGGATGCTAGGATTATCTTCTTTAACTTGAGTATGGTTGTTCATTTGTAACCTTTAGAAATAATCATCTTGTGATAGAGTGGATGCTGCTTTGTTGGTTTAGATGACCAAGATATCAAAGATTACCCAGTGTGGCTAAAATATGCAGAATATATCAAGTTAATATTTGTTTTAAAAAAACCCTTCCTTTATCTGTAATACTGCATGAGAAGGCTATCATGTAGAAAGTTGATAAGGTAGAGAGACTAGCATTAGTGTTGGTCTCCTGTGTACACAAATACCAGTTGAAACATGATTACTAGAAGAATGTAATTACAAAATCAGTGGCACATCTTTTATCCTCCTTCCTTTTCCCTGTGTTCCATGTTTAAAAAAAGGAACAAAAACCAAAGAAAACACTCTAGTGCTATTAGCTGTGAGCTAAAGTTTTAGCTAATGTAAGTTAATATATAGCCATTAAACAGAATTGGGCTGACTCACAACAAGGAAAGATGTTCCTTATTTCAGCTTTCAGATGCAGGAAAAAGGCAGACTGATTTTTAAAAGCAGCTAGAATTATGACAAATTAGAGAAATCGAAATACTCTGTAGAAACAGAGAATTCATGGGGCTGTCTTTTCCTAGTCATGCTGGAAGAGAGAGACTTGATGTAAGTGGAGTGGCTAAATTAGGTCATGGCATGAGCTTTAGTGGGGATTGCTAGTAAATAATTTTCACAGTGGAGGAGAGCTTCCTTCCTTAATTATTTCCACCTGGTAGCAGGCTATTGTCAGAGCAGGGACCTCTCTGCCCCTTGGAGCAGTGCTCTAAAGGAGAAATATACATCACGCTGTGAGTAAGTAGTGTTTGGATAATAGCTAATACTGTCTGGGTTCGTTTTACAAAGCTGTTCGGAAATGTGCTAGAACAGCACTCTCCTTTAGGAATACATGCTTTCCCACTGCAGTCTCACTTGGGGACTGTTTTTCTGTGTTTTTGTTTTTGTGCCACCGCTGCTTCTGCTACTGCAAGAGCCATGGTATATTGTCAAAGATCAGTATAAACATGTGAAGTGTTACATCTACCTGTTAAAGCACTGTGATGACTTTGTTGTGGAAAAATGCACTCAAAAGTTGTTTATGAGTGCACTGCCTTAATAGAAGACAAATGAAGTACAGCCCTTTGTTATACTTTTGATTTAGTTACTAGGAAGGAGAAAAAGCCTTGCCTAACCAAAAAAAAAAAAAAAAAAAGAGGGCATGCATGTGAAGTGATATCAACCCTATCTTGAAAAAAATTGTCATGACTTAAAACGCAAGCACTCGTGCTTTGGAAATCGACTCGTCACATCTAACGCAGCTTGTGGAATTGCTCAGAAATTCAGTCCAGTTTTAGTAACTGAAGGCTAGAATATGAAAGTCTCTCCTTTTGTAATCTATGCCGCTTTAAAACTGTCCCTGATTTCCACCTTCAAAGTCAGGAGGACTTAGGAGTGAAATGGGATAAACTTTCATCAGGAATCAACTGAAATGCCGTGTTTCAAGGTAAGTATACAGGATTACTGCAGGCTGCCTGTGTACACCCATTGTAGTTTCACAGTCTCATTTAATTTCTCTCAAATGATGGTACTGGAGCCTAATTAATAGTTTGTTATATTTGTTGATGGGCTTGGGAATCAAAAATTCAAAATTAAATTACAGTGATTAAAAACGTACAAGCAATGAGACTTAGGACTGTCTGGATGTATTAATAAATGCAATCCCATCGGTTGGACAGATAGCTTTGTTGGGATCGAACACGCGCATTCGCTTTGATGTCCCTGACATCAAGCGGGAGGCAGACAAATGCCTACTGACTGCCAGTGAAGCTTCATCTGCCTGAGCTACCTCGACTTCCAGGAGCTGCTTGGTATTAGCTGTGGAATATTAAGCAGAGTTGAATCTGCCTCAGTATGTTGGAATGAGATTGCATATTTCATTAAAGCTTAATTTGTTTTTCATGGGGAAATACCGGAGGCTTCGGCAATTATCTTACTTTTAAGACTGGGAGAAAGATGCTTGCATGAAATTTAGCAAACAAGGCTGTCAGTGCTCATTTAGTAACTCCTTTGTGAGTCATTTTGAACTGAATTTGCATGATTGTAGCAGACCCAGAAAACCTCTTGCAACAATTATTCAGTGTTACCACTACATAATCAGTTGGAGGTAATGGGTAGGCTTGTTACAAAGATTTTTTTTTCACTATTTCTGGCCCTTTCAGTCCCTTCCTCTGCCTCTCTGGGGGTGTTCTGAACCTGGCACTGACCCAGAGAAGATACATGAAGTATCGGTGCGTTGGATTGAGGAGGGATGCTGGCCTTTTGACAAAAGGATAAGATTCTGGTTTTTTCAGATTTGACCCTGCATTTTTTGAAATCGGCAAGGTTTAAGGACAAAAATCTTGTGAGGTACTAAAATCCCTCATATTGAAGCCTGGATTAAAAGTGTTTTGCACATCTAGGGTTCATGATCTAATCTAGGAATGGAATTAAGCCCGTGTAACTTGCATACTAAATTTTGAAATGCTTGGCAGACTAAATTTTGAAATGCTTGGGGGGGGCGGGGGGGGAAAGGGAAGTTGGAGAGGAAGTAGTGCCAAGTAAGCTCTAAAGTTGTGTTACTTTATTTTTTAGTTCAAGTATTGCATTAGGAAGCTGAGTCTTGAGTTAAAAGGGAAAAAGAATTTGTGCTTTACAGTTACTATTGTTGTGAAAGTTAAGTATTTGGAAATGACAGAGTTCAAGACTGACAAATACATTAAATCTGACATAGAGGCACAGACGTTTTTGATGGTGATGGATTGGGGTGGAAAGTGTGTATGGAGCTCTGTGGGACAATGTAATTTTTGTTTCCAGCCTATGGAAGTGGATAGCAGCTGGTTATTGCCTTTAACAGTTTGTTCTTAATTGACAAGGTTCCCATCTTGAGCGTTTTCAGTTGTGTGCTTGTATCTCATCAGGCTTGGTTTTCGCAAAATGGTATAAGAAGCCTGGCATATTTCTTCTACCACGGCGGCAGAAATCAAATCACATCAGAACAATCAGACATTGTGAAGTGAGTTGTTATGGAAGTCTCTTTGCCTGAGATACAGCTGTTTCTCAAGCATATGTTATCACAACAGCTACAAGCTTCAATAGTGCTGGATGGGAAAAAAAGAATTATCACTGAATGACTATTCAAAAGAGGAATAAAATCCAAGTGAATGCTCATCTTTGAAGGAGCTGAAATACAGCTTGGCTTGCACTTGCTGCCTTTTGGGTGTGCTTGTTTTTTTTGGGTTTTTTTTTTTTTTTCATTCTGTATCATAGATAGATTGCCTAAGGAAAAACCAGTTAAAAATGCACAGACCCCTTTCAAAGATGGTGTTACTGGTCTGGATAGTCTGCTCTGTGCAGCTGCAGTTCCAGTATGCTGTTGCACATGCTTATGCTGCTGCACATAGAAAACTGTCTTCAGAAGTTTAATGCAGTTCTTAGTCCACAGCTGCTGTTGTAATCGCTTGGTTTGATCCTTGGTTTCAAAGCTGGAAGCAGCTTTCTCTGAGTGCTTGTAATGTTAGCTAACACACTCCTAGTGACATTTTTTTTTTTAGTAATTCAAAGATAATTTAATAATTTTTAGAGATACTATCATTGCTAGTAAAAGATATGTTGGCTAAGCCTAAAAGTAAAGGAAATGTTAAAAATGCTTTGAATACATACATCTGAGCACTACCTAACCTGCTTAATTTTAAACAGTGATAACACTTCACCTGCAGTATATGTGTTTCCTGAATTTCAATGGCCTTTGGTCTGATTCCTCCATGAAAACTGAACCCTGCTAGCAGCACAGTGATCTTTTCAAACGCATTGTCATGCTGTGTACATGCATTTTTGTATTGATACTGTTGCCTCCAGTAACATTTTTAAAAACATACTTCTGTATCTAATACTCTGGGTTAGTAATTTAATTGATCTCCTCTATAAATGTGATCTTTTTGTTTCCACTTCATTGCTGTGCAGTTGCAAGGCTTATGTAATTTTATGGTTTATGGACAATCTCTCTTCAAAGGATTTGGGAATCCCACCACCAATCAGATAGCATCTATTTTGCCATTGCTCTCGTATAATTATATATGATAACATAAAACTGAGACTCCTAAAGCAATTTGATTATTCTTTCAGATAAGAAGTTTTACTGTAAATCCTTGCTGACAGTGAAATGGAAACAGTGTTTTTAGTGGCTTAGGTGGATGCATAACTGCTCCAACATTGTGCTATGAAATGGTTCCTTATAAAGGAATGCCTATAACGTTCCATATGGCAATATATGCTTTGTTGTTTTTTTTTAAATGGAAACAATTTCTTGTAAAGATGGTGGCCTTGTATCTCCTACTAGGTAAAAGCATCGGTGTTCTCTCCTGCAGAGCAAATATGTAATGAGAGAATGGGTTTTGTGGTGAGGCCTTTGCTTTTTCTCTGTGAGAAGACAGGGTGAGGTTGTGCAGTGCAGAAGAAATGGGGATGGGCAAAGTCCTTTAAGTGTTCATATTCTGTAGTGAAGAAAAAGAAAGGTTGCAACATACAGCGTGGGGAGTGCACTTGACCTTAATGGTGCTCAGAGTAAGAAAATGACCTTTTTGATTTAAGCATCTTTCTCTTGAATCTTTAAGTTTCACAGCTGGTGGGAAGGAAGCTGCATGTGGCCGCTTTGTTAAGTAGCAGAGAATGTAATTGTGACTTGTGTCGTTGATTTATTGTTGAGTACTGATAGTGAGTGACAGCCTGAAGAATGCTCTTAGAATCATAGTCTGTCTCAAACTTCATGTCTGGGCTTAGCTTGTCTTTAGCATCTGTGTTACATGTGTTGGGTGCATGCCCAGTTGTCAGACATGTTAGTGACTCTGCTCTCTTCATCTTCATCACAGTATCAGGAAACTGAACAAGAGATCCAGTTGGGCTTTCTGGCTTCTCCTGCTTCCTTGCCTTTGCTTTTGTAGATTGAAAGCATCCTTAAATCTATGTTCTCTGCTGTCACAAGAGATGTCCTTGCCTAGCAGGGAAGGTATCAGCCTGATTCCTGCTTGCTGCCTCCTAGAGGTGAGGTGGGACAGAGAAGAATCAATTTAGAGATGAAAAGAACATTTTAAAATAAACTGAGTAGATAAAACTCCACAAAAGATGAAACTATTTGCAGGACATGATGAAGGTTTGACATTTGCATAATTATGTTAACATGTGTAAATCAAACATATTTCTTGCCTCACCATGAGAGAAGCTGGTTTTAAATATTCTATGAAATTTTGTTTAATATTTGATAGTGAAAGAATTTTTTTTAGAGCGTGTAATTGAGTTGGATTCATGGATAAACAAGTTAAAAGTTATTTCCATCTGTGTTTCTTGTTCCACATAAATCCCCAATTTTCTATGCTCTCTTGAGTACTTTTAGCACTTTAGCAGTAAAACCTGTATTTTAGCTGACATTAGAACCAATTTCTCAGTGAAAGCAGTTATGAGTGTTAAAGCATCATTCCTTTGTCAGTAAAAATATTTCTTAATTGAAAATTCTGTGTGTAAATACTAAGTCATGCTTCCAGATGACCTCTAGGTATGCTTCTAATCTTCTTGTTGGTGTAGAACAGTGCCTAAAGACCAAAGACAAAGGGAATGCTTCCAGAGGGACTGCATTCCCAGCTTAGTTACTACCTGAAGAAAATGTTCTCATTTAGGACTCAATGTCCTTGAGGCATGATAGTAGCATTTTCTTCCAATTTTGTTTTGTTTTGCAAGACTCTTAATTGATGTATTCATGATTTGTGAAATGTTAGGCATAGATCTGTTGCATATTATGTTTTTATAGACTTCTGTTATTTTGACAGTATTGTCACCACCAGTAATGTAAGATTGATTTGAAATTGAATCTGTACTATGCCAGTGAGTAGTGCATCCAATTTTCACATGAGGAACTAATCCATTTATGTTCTGAACTCAGGGAAAATACAGCCTTTTTCAAAAGAAGGCCTGATTTCACAGAATGTTAATTACCTTTAAAATATCTTGCAGAGCTGTATGAACACAGTTTAACAATCATGCAGATTTATTTAGAAGAAAATGTGTTAGCCTCCTTGATGCAGGAAGCCTTGCACAGTTCTTGAGCAATGAGATTTATATCGCACTCTTCATCAAGCTAGGCTTCCGTGGATTGTTCTGAGCTGCAAGCACAGGAATCAGCTTTGTAAATGGATATTTCACATTTGCTTCAAAGGTAGCTTGCAAATGAAGTGGTAAATTTTAGTTAAGGAAGATGCATCGAAGATTTATGTGCTTAAAGGAATCTTGGAATTGCTAAACTCTGATGGTTAAGGATAAGTCCTTGCAGCATAGATAGCCAAGCCAAATCCTTACCAGCATATCACATTGCCATCATCCAGTGTAGAAGGATCGGAAAGTGCCTTGCTGGGAATTGGTCAGTATGATGTAGTGACTCAGTCTTTTGTTGGAAATTATGCTAAGTACAATAATATTCTTGGTGAGGAGAAATAACTGAAGAAAACTATATAGCTTACCATATACTAATTGTAGGGGGAGGCAAATTTTTGGCAAGAAATTTAGGAATGTTTTCATTTAAGACTGTAAGGGTCCAAATCTTTATTTTTCTTTTGCTTCAAGAGGGAAAAGAAGCATTCACGTCTCAAAAATTGTTGAATGTTTTACCCCATTTTGTTAAGTAATGATGTTGCTTTTGACTCTCAACTGGTCAATGTAAGATCTCGCCTCTCACAGATATGGTACTTAAGATACTGTGTACTCTACATGTTAGTCACAGTTAGAAGTTCCTATCAAGGAAGCCAGCAAATGAGGAGATAAGGCTGTACTTAAAATGTACAAAAATGATTGTAGACTCATTTATCTGACTGCTCTGGTACACACTGCATTAAAGTACGTAATGAATAACTATATCATGGTTCACGTAGGGTTTAACATTCTTAGGTTAGGCTTTTATCAAAGGCATTAAAAGAATGAATAGCTATCATATGTATAAATCATGTGGATAAGCAGAATGTAAAGCAGAAGTGAAGTATGCTGCACCCCTTGGTGGCTAATCTGCATTGGATAACAGCATACTTTCCCTGGATGATTATATAGCTACGCCTTCACTTTGCATAGCTCCCATGATGAACCTGCAAGCTTCAAATCATAATTATTTATAGAATTTTATTTTTTGTCTGAATTTGAAGTTAATATATAAGAATAATGTCGAGTCTTCTCTGTTAATGATCAGTGCATACAAGTAATTAGGAAGAGTGGATCACAGTCTCTTTTGTTTTCTTCTCTTCCCTCCTCAGGCCTCCCCTTTTGCCCCCCCCCCCCCCCCCCCCCCCTCTNTTTTTTTTTTGTCCACCTTCTAATTTTGTACTGGGTAAGAAAAGATTTGATTAACTTGTCTAGTGTATGCTTGGAACAAAAGACATTTTTCTGGTAGAGTTTGGAAAGCCCATTATCAGTATGGATAGATGAATAACTGATTTTCTGAGACATGCTGAGAACAATGAAGAGAAGTAACTGTATATGTCATGTATTTTCATCTCCTTTGCTTTGGATTAGGGGCCTATGGTCTTTATTTTTGATTGGTGACCTTTCACTTGCACATCATGTTTTGGTCAGCAAGTTTAATCAAGGTCTTGATTTTGGTTTGGATCTCTGTGTTACTGTACTGAGCCACTCCGTAAATCTCTTGAAAGAATGAAGTTACTGCAAGAATAGAGTGAATGCGTTATTTGTTAATGGTATTCCTTACCATTGCTAGGTGGCCCCTACCACTGTGTATGAGTGCAAGAAAATAGCTTGTATTTGTCTGTGAAGTCCACAAGAGAATCTGTGAATGAGATCTCAGAAGCCGGTGTCTTCTGCTAACTATTATGTATTTACATGTCTCCAGGAGAGGTGCCCAAAAATCAGTCCGTGTGGAAGGGGACTGGGCTGCTTGATTCTGAAGTTTTCTTCACTTTGGAATTTACTTAGTTTTTTCTTCCCTTTGACTGGTTTGAAATAGTCCAAACTAGGATTAGCTTTGAAGCAGGCTGTGAAGTAATTCTGTTTTCCCAGACTTTAGGAAGAGAAGGTTATGTTTACTTTACTCTCCTTAACCTCTGTTCTTATCCCTGGTCAGTGTATTCTCTGGGTTTCTGGGAAGCAGCACACCTTATGGAGGAGAATTTAGTTAGCTGGTAGTAACCTTTTTCATGAAACTTGAGCCTCTTGCTATGCATAAATATATATCCCCATACTTTATCCTACTTGGGGCAATGTCTGAAAATTACCTGGGGGCAAGGGGGAATCTTTCTACTCACTGAATATGGTTTTGATGATAGTAAAAAGCGAATTATATTGAAGCAAAAAGAATGTAAACCTTTAAACTGTCAAATAATATTAAAAATTAATCAAGAGGAGTGGTATTCTTCTGTGTTCTCCTTCTGCCTCCAATTTTAAGATCTAAGCATTACACAACCCACAGCCTCATATTGTGCTAAAGACACTAACCTTGTACCTTCATTTTATTCTGTTTCAGTCAAGCAAAAAAAATGAGGACTGATCAAGTCTCTAATATTCCCTCTGAATTATTGTAAACATAAGGTTAAGATGTGTCTGTAACTACACTGATAGTTTGGTAATATTGAGGTGCTTACAATCTGATTAATGCATGCTGCATTTTTCTTCTCTCCTGCTGGGAATAAAAGTCTAGGGCTAATAAAATGTTTCCTGACCTTGAATAGACGAGTATGTTTTCTTTCTTGATAAACATGTAAGTATGAGTACTGATATTCGTTGATTTTGTTACAATAAAATTTGAGAGGTATACTAAACACCGCAATTTGTGAGAAGATATGCACAGTAAATCTTACCTATCTCCTCCTTTTTTGCATTAGAATGTTTTACTCCCTGAGGGAGTAGGTTAAAAAAAAAAGTTACGTATGTAGCTACTATGTAGCTAATAAAATGCATGTTTTGGTTTAAAGGAGTTTTCTTTTCAAAATTTATATTTAAAACTGTGAATTAAAAATACTTAGGGTAATTGTAATATTGTAAATTTTTTGTGTGTATATAACATCTGGGAATTCTACTTTGCATCTTCTTAACACAGATAGTAAATAAAAAAAGGAAATGGAACATGTCTGGCTTTAAAAGTTTGCTAAAATGTATACAAAATTTTATGATTACTTTTTTTCCCCCCTCATTATGATTTCCCAAATACTTTTTAATTTAGTGGCACTTCAGCTTTTTTGGGTTGTTTTGCATTAAAATGGTTTTCTTTGGAATTTGCAATGACAGCATAATGAGGGTCTGCCTACAACTAAGGTTGAATTAGGAAGTGTTGATTCAGTTATAGAGTCAGTAGAAATTTCCAGCTGAAAGCATTTGTGCTAATAGGTTTTTTATAAAAATCAGACAGGAAAAAAAAAAAAAAGTCTTGACATGTTCTTCCCTCCTGGTTATGCAGCTCAGATTCCTTAACAGCAGAGCTTATCCTGATGCTGCCAAGGTCCCCTCCTAAAGCAGCAACAGCTTTATCAGCTGCAGGTGGTAACAGATGGGGGTGGATGGATGGATGGATGGAGATGCAGATGTAACTTGAGCTGGGGAGCTGTTTGCCAGTCACTCTGTTATTCACTGTACCTCACTGGCATCTGCCTCTTTGAAGAGCTGGCTCCAGATTTTTTTCAGGAGTCCCATTCGGCTTCCATTCAAATATGATCAAATAAAGGGAAGAGAGAAATTTGTGTCTTTGCGATATGAGACATTCTCTTATGCATATTTGTTTTTAGTGATTGACACCACCATATTTGTCAGAAAATTGTCTTTGAAATGGTATTTGCACTGAGCACTTGGCGTCTCTACCACAGTATAACCTGAGACTTCTCCAGCAGTCCTCAAACTGTTTCAGGGAAGGTGGGAGCATCTTCCATGTCTTGAGAAAGACATGAGTAGGTCCTTCCCAGCCCAAAAAAATGGATTAGTGCCATAGTCACTGTTTAAACCTAAAACAAATAATAGCTAGCACAGCCTTTAGACCGTCCTAAGAGTGTGAGGGTGGTGATCACTAAAGGGCGAGTCAGAAAGGTGTCTGGTTTTGTTCTATTTGTAGAAGATAATGGCTTGTGACCACCTCTGGTGATGTTTACATTTTGTGTGTTAAGGAAGGCAGGATGAGAGGAGAAGCTCTGGCAGGAACCCTTTGTTCCCAGAGTCTTCTGACCTTTCAGGTTATGGAGAGCACATCTACACCGGAGATGATAGCTGAGCAGGAACTGAGATGTTTTTGTTGCTATATTGTTTTTATAGTTGGAGGAGGAAGAGAGGAGGGATGCTTGTAAAAGGTGCCTTCCTCCTAAGGAGGATGTTTTTCCCGTCTGAACCTGTGACTACAGCAGGAGGGAAACAGAGGCTGTAAAACTTGCAGGAGACACATTTCTCCAGTAGAAAGTCACTAAAATGCAACTGTCAGCTCAGCAGTTTCCTAAAATGCTGTGCTTCCACCCTGTTTGCTCCTTGTTCCCAGTGATGAGAAGCTGGGCTCTCACCTTCTGTCTGTAATTGTAACTAGCTTAGTTTCTCCTTCTGTGGTGGGTGGAAGATGCAGACAAGGCTATGGCAGTGTCCTGCTCATATTTACCTAAACAGCTGAGTTTTTGACAAGGGAGGGGAATATTTATCAAGAAGTTCAGAAGGATTTTGCTAAATGTCAGCAGCAGCCTGTGCCTGGAAGGTGGAGGGAGGGATTATAAGATTTTCTATGGGTGATGTGAACCTGCACATCTGGCTGGTTTTGTTGTGGTGAGGGTCAAAAGCTATTTCTGGATACATTTTGGGAACTTTGAAGTGGTGGCATTACTTGAGTCAGTAAGTATTGCCCATGTGAAGGTATGAGGGGTCAACCATGTGACACAAGACTACATAAATGAAATATGCATTATTTTATATAATCACATTGTGCCTGATCCCCTTGTGTTCTACTTATCTAGAAGCCTTTGGTGGTGGCCTGGCAGCTTGTTCAGATAAGAAAAAACAAACCTTTCCCTGCTTTTTCAAGGTCTGACATAATTTATGTGATTTTTTATTGTTATTCAGGTCATTATTTATGTCTCTGAAGTTCTAATGTATTGGTTATTAGAAAATATTGTGATAGTTTTATACTCTTTCAAAAGAGAATTGTTGTGGTTTCTTTTTTTTTTTTTGGGGGGGGAGTTGTTTCCTTTTTTTTCTTTTCAAAGGCAATTTTTAGCAGATCAATAGTTTTAGAAAATCATTACACCGATTTCTTGACTGAGATTACTCCATGCCCACCTATCATCTAACTTTCTACTGTGTCTTTTAAATCAATGTGTTGGGATGAAAGTCACTCTCTGCAAATGTAGTATTTCTTGTAAAGTTCTCTGAAGTAGGGAAGTGGGTTAAAACATTTTGTTGAGAAGGAGATTGTTTTCCTCATAAATAGAAAAAGTAGAAGTAGCAATTTTTTTAATTTGTAATGTTCATAGAACAGTATCAAAGAATTTGGTATGTGTTTAAAAAGCAAACATGCAGAAGAACAAAAAATATGAAAGCAGTCTTTGATGGGCTTTTTTTTTCCCCCCCTCAGCTCCTATATTTACAGGCAGAAACAGAGCTCTGAGCCCTTATCTTGTAGGGATTTACACCTGATAGGAAACCAGAGTGCATTTTGAAGGACAGAATTACTTTGTTGTCTTTGGAATAGTTACTAAGCCGGGTAACAGCATGACTGTTTAGAGGGAATAATGCCTCTAGGCTTTAGGCAAAGCATTGTGAAGGATATGAGAATAACTGGCCCTGGGAGACACCAGAGAAAGCTGGAGCCTGTTGGATAGGCTTCAGCATCCCAAGGCATCTGATGCACTGTGAAATTGAGCAGAAATAATGGTACTTTGTAACTCAGGTAACAAGAATTTAAGATCCGGTGTTGCTGCTTATTTCTTTCCTGAAGTGGTCTGTTGACATTTATGTTGTTTCTTTTGTGTGCAGATGTGATTCTCCGGGGCTGTGCAGAGGTCTGGTAGTAAGATATAAATGTGTACTGTTTACTGTGTCGTTGGCTGTGACACCTTTCTTATTTAACCCTTTGAACTTTTTAAATGGGAATTTTCACTGTGAAAGATGTATTCAATTTCAGAAATTGAGCTGTGTGATTGTGTTAGCTTTATTAATGTTTGTGCTGTTGTAACATACTGTGATTTTAACAATAATGGGATTTGCAGCTCTGGGCTGAAGATTTTAGTCCTGCAGTACTACTTGGAAATAAACCTGCCTAAAATGATTAGCAAAATTATTTATATACTAACTAAGCATCAGGCTGGAGCCAAGATTACCATCCTATGAGTTAGCATCCTACTTCTCCCACACTGTCCTTCCAGATCTCTTCCCACCTTTTCTATCTCTCCTCCAACTATATGCTTAGTATGTTTTGGCAATAGTTCTAAAAGGAAAGAGTCTGTCCCCTGCTGACCCCTGGAAAGCCTTCAACGCTGGAAATCAGAGGGCTTTGCTGAAAGGTAAGTGATCATATTTCAAAATTTAAAAAAGAAAAAAAAAAAGGAGGAGGTCTGTTTCATTCAGGCTGCAATCTGGGAAGGGAGCGCTGGTGGCCCTGCAGTGCAGTGTCTCCCATGTTTCTTAACCTCCTTATGCAAGGCAGCCACTGAAAGGATGCTGCTTCTCTGAAAAGGTTGCTTCTTACATGAACCAAAGGAGTGAGACACAGTATTTTATTTAGCCCCTACTTTACATATATCAAAAGTGTAAAGGAGAAATACAATTTATGCTGACCTAGTCTGTTCTTCATTTTCATTATGGCTCTGCCATTGAAGTTGATGTGTGATAGGGCCTCTGTCTCATCCTTTTAGCAAATTTGAGCTCCTTTGAGATTATAGGCTTTTCAAGTTGTTGATAGCAGTGGTACACTTCTAACTCTGTCTTCTGCTACCTTGAAGTCCCTTGCACAGAAAGGAAACAGCTCAGGTAAATATTTGAAATAAAATTACTAACAAAGACCTTTTGTTGAGAAAGCATTCTTGTCTGTTCAGGTGTGTGCATGAGGTGATTCCACTGCCATTCTGTATATAATCTTGTATGTCTTTGTGTCTTATGTCTTTGTGTGTGTTGGTTCCCCTGCTTCTTCCAGTCTAACTCATCTCATGAGATGTCCCCTCATAAGGGACATCTCATTGATTTATTTGTACAAGAAGTCCTGTACAGGTAACATAATAGTTCCAGTAGTTTTGACAAAAGTGACACTAATATGAGAATAATATTAATAATTAAAGTCTTTCTGAAACAATGTTTTGAAATTGGGTTGAACCCACACTCAATTAAGACAACTGTGCTGAGGAATTCTGTGTTTAGTTACATAACTTTGAACTAGCAGCTATACACAGTCTGCAAAAATAGCTATGCTATTATTTCCTTAAAAGTAAACAGAAAATCTCATGCTAACCTACATAGAAGGTAAGAGGCAGATGCTTCTGTAAGTCAAATAAATGAGAGCATGAGACTGGTTATGCTTTCACAGTGTCATTGGTTCAGAACTGCATAAAAATAGAAGTATGTAGGAGTGGCCACAAATTTGTATTTTGAGATGGAAAAGGTCACCTTTCTGCATTAGAGCATGTAGGGATGCTGTGTACGTTTAAACACTGGGTTGCTAGTTAGCTGGTGATAGAGGGTCTGATTGTGGTGTTGAGTTCTAGTACTGTAAATTTTGTTCTGAGGGGTGGCAGGGTTGAATTAGCACCTGTGTTAGGAAGGGAGACTTCTGGCCCAGTGTTTGCTTTCTAATGCCAAAATCTAGCCCACAGGGTGAAAAACTTCTCTTGTTGTTGTTCTGATGCTGTATACTGGAAGAAGGTAATATACAGATGCAAACAAGTTGTTCTTGGAGTATCAGCTGCAAAAGATATGTAAAAAAATTGTTATGGATATCTAGTGTATAAAGAAAAGAGGAGGCAGGTATGCTGTTGCCTGCATGTTCTGCTAGAAACTATTAAACTGAAATAAATTTCAAAACCAAGAAGGACCTTCTGAGTAAATTAAAATATATTTTCATATAAATTCACAATGTAAGTCACGAAAGGAATGTTAGGATGCCCTGTGATCTGAATTATACTAGATACTTTTAACTTTCACTCAATTATCCCTTTTGTAAGATGTTAAATTACTGGACAAAAATATAACCTAGGGTTATACAACCCTGCTGCTTAAGTACTTTGCTTTTTTTTCAGTTTTTATTTTTAATGAAGACTTACCATCTGTGTGTCTGTATCTCCTAGAAAGCTGAAGACAGATATATTTGCTTCCTCATGTAATGTATAATTTCTGCAATTGTGGTAATCCCCACTCACTTAACTTTTCATCTTTCTTTGTATAGTGTGTAAAACAGGTGAGTTGATTTCTTGAACATTTTTCTGTTGAAATCTATACTTGGGGTTTTGGATGAGCTCCATATCCACATCCACACTAAGGGACACTGGTGACTGGGGGATTTGTCTTAAAAGGGTGTGAAATGAGTTTCAGGGGTTGGTTGTGCTTACAAGGGCTCTCCCTGCCATTCTCTCCTCCAGAGGAAGGTTAAATTTTGGTCCAGAGAGAAAGAGCAGGTTGTGCCATGGGAAAAGTTGAAGAGCCAAATTGTCTTTCTTCTACTTCTCATGAAATGCTCCTCAGTGTTCACTTCATCAACTTTCTCAGGGAAGAGGGAGCAGTGAAGTTAGATTGCCTTATAACAAAGTTTCTGTTTATGTGATGTTAGCACAAGTAATTAATTAAGAAGAATAATTGAAGACAAGAAGTGCAATTAGAGGGCAGGCTTTCACAGTCTGACTCTGTAGGGGAGAACTAGTCCATCAGGTAAAAAGTCAACCACACATCACATCAGGTTGTTAAAAATTTGGATGGTATTTGCAGTGTATTTCCATATTTCCATAGAAGAGCCCCAAACTCTTAGTGCAGCCCTCGTGTAGTGTTCTTGCCTCTGCACCTTTGATAAAAAAGAGTTTCTAGTTTTCTAGAAAAACTAGTGGTGATGCAAAATGCAATAATACTATTGAGCCCTTAGAAGGAAAATGTATTTTATTTGCAATATTTCCTATTTTTTTACTTTTGTTAACTTACAGGCATAGAGTGAGAAGCTTAGTGGCCTTTGTCAGTGCTGCTCTGAAGGCTGTTTGCAAGTGGGCTACAAAGAGTCATGTATGCAGTGTCCTGCATGGATCCCTGTCAGCTTTTGCTGCTGGAGGGCAGGGCAGTGACTGTGTGCCTCGGGGCATCTGGCTGTGCCCTGGACACTCTGGGGATGTGGGCTCTGTGAAGTAGGGTGTACCCTGGCTGTGTCAAGGCAGGTGGGTACCTGGTGGGTGAGGCTGGTCAGGTGACCTCTGGTCAGTATCCTCACTAGAGTGTTTCTTGGGAATAAAAATTAGAGGAAACTTTGTAGATCTGGGAAAGTGGATGTGTGTTGAACTACACAATTTGGTGGAGGAATTTTGACTGTGTTATCAGTTGAACTGTTTTCTATCTCATTTTTATTTTCTTTAACTGTTTTTTAAAATCAGTCTTTTTAGAAAATAAGGGAAATCTAAGTGAGGAGATTCAGCATTCCTGCATAAGCATGTGCTCAATGGGGTTTTTTTCCTTTATTTTTTTGAGGAAACTATTTCTCTGGTTGCTGACTAGCCTTCACTTTTAATTGCACAAGAATAAGGGCACATTAAATACTATGCAATAGAAAAGGGAAAACAAAATAGAAGAACTACTGTTGAAGACATTATATATATGAAGGAGTGAGCTTCCTATGCTATTTTACTGTATAATTATGTGTAAATGTTTTTATTACAATATGTGTTTTAATTCTTGACAATGCAGATTGTCAAAGACACTCAACTGTTATTGCATCTCATTTCTCTGTTCTGAAACAAGAGTCTGTTAAAATCACATATAATTTTAGGTGAGAACTAGAATATGTATTTTAGCAGGGCTTTCAGTCAGAAGCAGCCACAGAGCAGCATCAGTGCTTGATACTTTTTTCATGAAAAAAAATATTGAATGACAGAATACAGACCTTTCAAATTGTTGAAGATAGCATTTGCAACTGTCACATAGTCCAGCATCCTCTACTCCCAGATGTCCAAAATAATTTATATCTAAGGGATAGAAATGTTATTTTATTGTACAATGAACAGTACCAAAAAAATGGCTAGAAACATTTGTTGTCAGAAAGGCATGGTAAATCGTTTTTGCCCGAGTTATTGAATAAATGTTGCTACAGCATTGCACTCAGATACTACAACACTAATATTCTAAGCATTATCAGTAAAATCTAAGTTTTATTGTGAATAAATGTGTTCATTGTGATGTGCTGAGATTCCAGAAGGTCACTGTTGTGGTGCAATGTCTCTATCAAATCCCAAGTTAGTCCACTTGTGATTTGCAGATAAGTAAATAAACTGCTTTATTATCTTGCTAGATACTAATAGTTTGTAAAACTGACAGATTTGCTTTCTGAGACTTGCTAAAAAGCATCTTTAAAGGATTTTTCATGTTCTGCTTTTCATCTTATTTCACTCCTGGGCCAGTACTCTAAGTGATGGTTTTGATTCCCCATTGATGGTGATAAATTCATAATTTTCATACTGAGTCCCATCATCCTGAGCTGAAACCATTAGCAAAACACTGTTCTACAACACCTAAGGGCTAGTCTTGTGATCTCGTGCAATACTATCTTGTTTCATTTTATTTCATCAGGACTGATTTTTGAGTAAGCGGATGACTTAGTCTTCTCCAAGAGTCCATAAGGAAACGCCTTGCCAGAAATACTTTGTGTTTCATGACATTTAAGTTTGCTGTGATTTAGGGGTTTATGAGCATATTCAGCTTTTTTTTTTGTGCTGTTCATCAGTAGGGTTTCATTGCTGAACCTCAGACTCATAAATGGCGACCACAATTCTGTTGCCAGATGCCTTTGAGAGCAAAGCCTGTTTGGCCGACAGGACGCTGGTTCCATGCATGCTGTTGCTTAGGCTGCTCAGGCAGTCTCATCAAAAGCTTAATCCTCTGTCTGTTTTGAGGATCTGGATATATCTAGTGTAGCTAATATGAACTGCAGAAAAATAGCACAAAAAAGACAACCTCGTTTAGGAACATTTTCTTTTTTTTTTGTTTTGTTTCCACACAGTGGATTAATCTAAGTAGAATGATTCTAAAATGCTATGTTAATTGCTGAAATCATTACTTAAAAAAACCCAAAACCCAGGAAATACTAAGTGCAAAGAGTATTTCATTCTTCTTGACCTCTATCATTATATGTTGGTTAGTGACTAAGTATATAATTATTTAGCATGAAGTTTAGCTTTTAATTACTTTTGTTCTTTTTCCAGTGTATATGTTGTCATAATTTTTCCTATGTTATAGAAATGTGAGTGACACTTCTAATTGCATTTTTTCCTAATTTTTTTCAGCCTATCTTTTATCATTATCCATTTGATTAAATATTATCATGTTGCAGTATCTTGAATGTTAGTGTTGTGTTCTTGAGACAGTGAAGGCCAATGACAGACTGTTCTGTATTAGCAAAACTGCATCCAGAAGAAATGGCTCCCCTCTAACCAGCGCCTGGGAGCTTGCATTTGGTGAATTGCATCCACTGTGGGGCTTCACAGTGCAAGGGAAGAGTTTTTTGAAGAAGAGTCCAGCAGAGGAATGTTGAGGAGGTTTGGGGTCAAGGGTGTAAGTTCAGGGGAGAAGGCTGAGGAAACTGGATTTGCTCAAGTTGAAAATGAGAGAATTAAGGTGGATCTGACTGCTGACTTCAGCTGTCAAAAGGAGGACATTTAGAGGAGATGGATCTTGTTGGAGATGTGCAGTGGAAATGGAAAACAACAGTTACATGCTGTTGCAGGAAAATTCTGATTAGGTAAAAAGTTAAAAAATATCCACAGTGAGAGTGGTTAAGTACTAGAAGAGGTTTCTCTTTCTTGGAGCCCTTAGTAAGTAGACTGAACAAGGTATGGAGCAAATTGATCTTTCTTTGAAATTAGCCCTGAAATTAGGGTTTGGGTAAGATGACCTCCAAAGGTCTTTCCCAACCTGGAGTGCTTGAGTGATTCGAGGTATAGCCATATGAACATTGTTTGGGTTTTTTTTTTTTTTAGTTTTTAGTTTTTGTTGCCTTAAATAAACTGAATAACTAAGAAAAATTAGGTTTATGTCAACCATCCCTCTGAAGTCTGCTTGCCAAAGGAGGCATTTGTAGTTAAGGGACTAGACTTAATTGATTTTGCTTCCCCATGTCCCTCCAGATTTGTTCGTGGAACTAGAAGAGATCATGCCTTCATTTTACTGATGGACTGGAAAATAAGCTCTCCTGTTTTTGCAACTCCCTAGGGGTTCATCAGTTTTGAATAAATTGGTAACTGAATGGAGCTATTTGCATGAACCAAGATTAGAAGAAAAAATATGGAGCCTCGCTGTATTCATAAAACATGCTATAGCTGTCAAAGCTGGTTTTTCTCTTTAATGAACGACATGGGTTTAGACAAACAAACATGTGGGCTTTTTTTTTTTTAAGAGTTCACTATAACGTTTTCACTCTTGCCTAGTCATACAGAGATTATTCTTGAGATTGTTAGTACATTTTTGCATGCATAAAAATTAGTCTGTCTTGGTCTTCTTTGCCAGGCAGACCAGGTGCATTACGTACATGGAATAGAAGTGTAAAGAATATGCATATGAAAAGGACTCATTAGAGGAAGAGGAGATTAAAAAGACAGGAATTTTGTTTTGAAAATGTCTAGCAGTTAATGTAGTGTAGCCTTTAAACCTGAGCTGTTGAGCTGGATTTTATTGTTACATTTTTGCTCTGTTTGTATAGCTGTTTGCTTTTGAATTGAATGTTTGCTGAGATGGAGGGAAAGTTTTTTTAAAAGGGTGCAATGAACAAAGTTGCCTGAGCAAAGTTGTGCCTCAGCAGCACAGTAATTTTGTTTTTCAGTCAACTGAACTAAATGTAGGGAAAGAAACTAGGAAATGTCTTTGGATAGCACTGTTCATCAGCGCATCCCTTTCAAAGGTCTGATTGTCAGTTCAGATTAACTGTCTGTGATTGGGATTGTCTTAAGTTGTCCCCCTTACCTTTTCAAAGCATCTCCCTTGCAGAACTACAGAATATTAAGGACAAAAATGAAACTTTTTGGGATGTGTGGAGGGGAGCAAGTGATAGGATTGAAAGAAAAAAATGCTCCTAAATTACTTTAGTATCTTCTCTATTCCCTACTTTTTCTTATTTTGTCTCTTAGCTGGCATTCCTGTTGGTCTCTGTGAGTGACCCAAACAGGGGCTTATGTTCTTGCATTTCCATCTTCCACCTTCTTCCTACTTTTAAGTCTGAATCACTGCCTTTCTCTGACTATATATGTATGTAGCTCAAACTCTATACAATGGCTCAAACATCCTTTCCTTATTACATGCCATTTCCGTGGGTGGTGCAATTAGGAGGCATGTATAATAGAGAAATAGTTCTTTAGAAATGAGTATTTATTGGTTTGTGTTTCTTCCTTATTTGATTTGTGCCTTGTGTATTTCAGAAACTGAGTCTTGTGGGGGGAGCTGCTGCAAACAGCACTGCTCACTGTGCTTCTTTCTTACATGGACTGTAGATTTGTCCTTAAAAGCATTGGTGTGTACCTAGAAATGTAATAGTGATAGAGTCACTCCTTTCTGTCTTAGTATGGATAGGAGAACACTGGGCAACATCATAAAGCCTCATCTTGTTTGTTTATAGTTAGGCTATTGGCCTATATGTGCTTTTCAGCTACCTGGCTTGTTTCAGGGAGGAAAAAACCCTCAAACAAAACCCACAACACAACAAGTCCTCAAACAAACAGACATCACTAAACCCTCTAGGAACTCCAAACAAAAAGCCTGACACCAAACTTCTGTGTAGTCATATTGTGATGGTCCTGGGGGTTCACAGTCTGGTGAGCAGAGTGTATAGAAAGGAGGGTTTGGCTATATATTAATGTGTGTGGTCACATTCCTTCCGGCTATGCCTGTATATTGTGGACTGTTTCAACAGTATGCTTTGCTCTCTAGTCATGTTCAATGATTCATTCAATGCGGTTGGTCATAAAAGCTCTTTACTATTAAAAGGTAAAGCTTAACTGTGGATGAAACCAAGGAAACAAACCATTTCACCCAGCACTGCTTTAGCAAAATGGTACATAGTGGTTTTTTGGTCACAGACAAACTGTCCACTCTATTTCCTCTTAATATAATTAGGAATGGAGTTCTGTTTTGTATTATCAGCTTTTGAAATATATTCATGGTACTATTTTTTGTTTCTTGTGCAGAAAAATAAACTGCTTTTCCAGGGACAGATCAGACAAACTTAGAAACAATGCAGTTAGGTTATAAAGCATATAGCCAATTTAATGCATTAGTAATAACAGTATCTTTCTGGTATATACCTTCACAGCAAAAGGGGAATCATCACAACTACAATTACATATTTCAAATGGTCCAATGTATATCTTTTACAAGTGAAATCAAGCAGATACTATTCCGTAAGAAATGCATTAGACTGAAACAAGGTGTGTATTATTAGCCTTTGCAGGTGTCTCTGGGGTATGAGTAATGTTAGATCATTGGCCTTGCTCCTGACTTTAGGGATCAGCAGTGGTGGCAGGCGCAGCTTTGGTGCTGCGAGATTTTTCTCTAGCTCCGCTGTTAAACCATTCCTGCAGTGGTGATGGGGGCGGGGGATGATGTTGTATCTGAAGGTCAACTGAGAAAGATGCAATCTGCTGGAAATGTTAGCTTATTTGAAAAGCGTTTTTATCCCATAATGACTAAAATGGTGGCACCAGATGCAGAGCAGTGGTTTTGAGATGATTTATATTGATCATCTTTGCTCATGTCCTATTTTGCTGCCTAATAAGTACTGCTGAGCTTTTTGTCGTAAGCTGATGATAAGATGTAAGGATTGTCAATAGCTCTCATTATCATTATTTTGAATTTGCATATTAACACACAAACATATCATAATTGCTGTGGTTTTTTATGGCTGTTTGCCGTATGTACAGAGGGAGAGAAAATTAAAAAAAACCCTGTATTTTTTGTTTAGCTCTGTAAATCTGGACAACAGTCTTGATGCAATAACATATAATCATTAGGAAGGGCTATAGATAGTTGTTTTAGAAACTTAACATTTTTTTTTCCTTTGTTGTGATGTGACCTTTTTATCTCTTTGATCCCTTAAGCTGTGTGCTGCATAACCTTGGATTAGGAGAAACAAGAAATGCTGTGCATCTTCTAATGACATATTTCTTCTGGCTACATCAAAGAAGGTTAGATAAGATCTGTTGTAGGAAATCTTCTGCGAAGTCTACAGGAGTGAAGGTTGTAGCCAAGGATACTGTGGCTTCCTTTTGCAAAAAAGGATAAAACTGAAACAATCTGCCATGCTGGTTTATTTTAAAAAGCTTAGGGAAGCCTTGAACATACTTGAAATAATGTTGACAGTGTAAGAGCAGATCTTCTCATGTTCTCCTTTCCTACTTACTGACATTGGAAATACTAATAAGAAGTTACTGAATGTTGATCTGGCTTGTACCTAATTTTAGATATTGAGAAACTGCTGTTTAATTCACTTATTTGTGATATTGTGATGTTCAAAATTCTCCTCCAGTAAAGGCGGTAAATAGTATTTTTGTCTTTGATCTGAAACTGAAAGAGTGGTAATACTACTTTTCAATATGTGTTGCTCTTGTGTAGCCCTGAAGGTAAATAGGCTTCATGACAAATTTCCTGTAATGACAAATCTGACTTAATTCCAGCCTCTTCTGTAAAATGGGAATAATGTTTTTATGGTTTGAAGATGTTGCAAAACTGGCAAAATAAGTTCAAAGATGCAGTCAGTGAGTTTTTTTAACCATACATGAGCTACTCCTCTCTTAATCTTTCAATAGAACTGGTCTTTGCTTCTATTAGGAAGAAAAATAACTGGTGTGAGACGGAGTCTTTAAATAAAATTATTTCTTCTCTTGAAAGCCTAAAAACAATTACATTTTCTGCTGTAGCCTTGCAGAACAGAAATGTGTAGGCATTGTGCAGAAACATTTGGGATGCACTAGGTACTGATGGGTACTGATCTCTTCTTGGTGGTGACAGGACCCGAGGGAATGGTCTTAAGTTGTGTCAGGGGAGATTAGGCTGGATATTAGAAAAGGTTTTTTTTACCCAGAGGGTGGTTGGGCACTAGAACAGGGTCCCCAGGGAAGTGGTCACAGCACCAAGCCTGACAGAGTGTGAGAAGTGTTTGGATGATACTATCTGGCACATAGGGATGGTCCTGTGCAGGGTTAAGGGTTGGACTTGATGGTCCTTGTGGGTCCCTTACAACCTGGCGTATTCTGTGATTCTGTGAATTATTTAAAATAGTATGTACAGGGGGAGACAGGCCTATCTCATTTTATGTAGAATTTCCATGGTGCATTTAGTTGGTTGAAGGTACTGTGTGCAGTTACAGTATGGGCAGGAGCTGACTTTGATTATCAGGCTCCATCTTCTGTCCTCTATTTGCAGCTCTTTCCTCCTGGCACAGGGAAAAGTGACACTTGCATTGAGTGAGCACCCCAAGAATTCGCACGTGTCATGAACTGCTCTGCAGTGAAATGCTTCTCCTTTGACAGTTCATCAGTCATACATTGACTGATATTATTGAGTACAACAAATCCATGCTGCTGTTCACATTTAATAGATGGCTTTTAGGAAACCTGTGCAAAAGTGTACATTTCAACTATACCATGTTGTGAGGGGTATTCACAGAGATGTTCAGTTGCCTCACTCACAAGGTAGGCTTGATGAAATACAGAGAAAATGCCAAGGTAATAAAGTACTTAATATTAGCCAGTGGAATTGGTGATTTTTTGAGTATTTCCCATTGTTATTTCTGAAAGTAACAGGTAGTTTCTTTCTCATATAAGAGAATGTGTAGTGATAGTAATGAGCAGCAATGAGGTGATGTTAGGAATGTTAAACTTCCTGTTCATAAAGTTGTTTGACTGCTGACCTGGCCTGAATCAGCATTTTCCTTTAATCTCAGAGTGTACTAAAGGGATTCTGCTCCCCTCTGCCTGCCTCCCATTCCCAATGACTAAATGTCTTATCAGAGATTGGTCTTTGCATCTCTTAGGAAGAAAAATAATCAGTGTTGAGAAGGAAGTGAGTTTCTTATAGCTGGGCCCTTTGGATAGGAAGAGACCAGAATAGCTTTTATATGAGGGAGGTATCCTTCAGGATGTAGCAGAAGGGAAAAAAAAATCGACATGGAAAAATTCAATCATGCTGCCTAGAATTTTTGGAATAAATGTTTTCAGAGATAAAGTAGAAAGGATAACAGTTCAAGAATTCAGTTTGAAAGTGTTTTTGCAAAGCTTCTTGTGGGAGAAGTGAGGACGGACTGCTATTTTTGCTCTGGCATTTTAGCAAGTACAAATCTTTAGCTTTGGCATTTCTTATCTTGAAAATCTATTCTTAGTTTAAACCTAAACAGCAAAACTCACAAAAATGCACTGTTGTATGTGGTACTGATTAAAAGTGCCTACAGTAAAAATGGATTTAAAGTAAATAAAATATTTAGGGTTTTTTTTCCTTGGCATTAGAACTTCAGTTATCTCAGAGCAATACCTTTTCATCTCTATTCATTGTGGACAAAAATGCTTCTGATTCATTTCTGAAGTGGAAGCTCTCAGTAGCCAAACTGCAATCTAGATATCTGTGGTGTGAGATCAGAATTTTTAACCAAGCTTTTTGTGTACTTCAGGCAACTGAGTTGTAAAGATGTGGTAGTTCTTTAAAATTTGTTCTTTCATAGAATTCAATGTCAAACTGTATTTTGTAGTTCCTTTAGAGTCCAGTGTACACTATTTAGTAAGTTTATGGAGAAGCTAATCACATTGTGAAGTGCTTCTAATCACTGAAGACATTTGTCTTATTGGTTGTAAACATAAATGGTATTTTTGATCTCCAAGCTTAATCACTGGGAAGAACACATCAAAATACAGTTAAGACTATTTACATTTAAAGCACATTTCCACTGATACTGGTTGAAATGGTGCAAATGGTTGCAGTGGTTGCAAGTCACTGTTAGTTGTTTAGAGCAAGTTCTTCATCTCTTTTGGCTGGTCAAGGAATCTACAGCTGCTTAATGTATCTGACTTTAGTATTTCAATTTAGTACAGTATGGAATGAAAAATATTTCATTAAAATGCGTATACCAAGAAAGGAATTCAAGTCAGCTAATAGCAACTGACTGAAAAGATTTCTGTAAACAGAAAAGGAAAAACAAGCATAAGAATGAGTTTCTTGTGTATTTATGAGATCATTCGGACAAGTTTTGTCTAATGTCCTGAAAAATATCTTTGGCCCCTCTTAGTTCACTAAGTATGTGCCTTTGCAACTCTTCACATGATATAAACAGAACAAAAGTTTTGGTATACAGTCATTTAAAAAAAAAAAAGAGTGAATAAGCTTTTTATTCTTCTCCTCCCTTTTTTCAGACTGTGTTCACTCTGTAGCACTGAAAGCCTTTCCTCTGTCAAATTAGCATGGAATTACAATTTGAACGTATCCTTTCCAAGCTTCAACTGTTTAAACAGATGGAGGAAGAAAAAACAAAGAGCAAATACAGCTTTTTGCAGCAGATGACTCCAGCCAGTATGTTTAGAGGAAGTTTAGCTGCTGGAGAGCTTTTCTGTTCCTTAGTGATTCATTGTAGAACAACTCTGCCTGAAGCACTGATGGTGCTTACTGGATTTGGTTTGGGGGACTTAGTGGATTCAAGTTTCTTTTTTATGTACTCTTGTCTTGGTTTAAGCACAAAAATATTGGGAGGCAGGAACTCCAATCAAATAAACCCCCTTCCCTTTTATTTCCCACAAGATAGACAAAATAATGTGAGGAGGTAGAAGTGAAAAAAAAAAAAAAGCGCGATTTACTAAAAAGAAAATAGTGGTCACTGTGAAGATGCAGGGGAAATGCTTTACCTACAAAGAAGGAATCCACCAACCATGTGACCTCCAGCCCCTGGAACAAAGGGGAAACAAAGATGGTGGAGAGTCTTGCCCTGTCTGCCCAACCAAATGAAAGAAAACACTGGGAGAACAGAGGCAAAAGCAAAAAAACCAAGGAAAACTGTGCTGCTCACAAGGAACCACCCAACCAAAGTGGCCACTCCACATCACCCTGTTAGGTTCAGGTCATAACTGCAGTGGTGCTACCAATTTGAACTCTCTTTGTTCCCTGCCACATGTTGTTCACTGGGCTTGGCTGGGCTGCAGGTGGTAGGGCTTCATTTCTCTTTTGCTCTGTTGGATTTGGTGGTCCCAGCACTGGCAGGGGTTCTGGCATGGGCAGCAGTTCCACGTGGTGAATGAGTGGGTGGCGATGGCAATGTTCCAGTGGTGGTCTGGTGTGGTGGTCCCAGGTAGATGGCGGCAGTGGTGGCTTGGGACAGTGCTCCAGCGGCAGGAAACTGTCAGCACTGTGGCTCTGTCAGTGTGGTTTTTTCACTGTCCCAGCAGGCAGGGATGGTTTCCACTTCTGGTGGTTCCTGAGACCCTGAACTGCTCTGACCCAGTGCAACCCCCTCTTCCCCCTTTTCCCTCCAACTTCCTGTGTCAGGAGGGATTATGCTCCTAAACATAGTACCATTGTCGGGGTACAGAGATGTTCTTTAATGATTGAGATGAAAACAAGTATAGGAAACATTTAATTCTCCTAAAAACACACATCTTTGTAGAACTCTTATTCCTCTGTAATTTATATCATTTTGTAGATTTGCAAAGAGATAAATAGAATTGAAAGACTGTTCAAAGTCGTAGTGTTGGAGTAGGTTGTTGCCACTTCCTGTGCAGTTTACTGACAGGTCTGGGTAAGATGTGATTCAACTGTTAAGCATAATTTTGAATATCAACAGTGTTAGTGAAGGTTTTTTGACCATTTTACTGTCCTAAACAGTCCAGCACATAATTTATATTTCAGTCTTTGGACACCAGGAACACTGAAAAGTATAATGAAAATGATGTGAGGTTTCTGAGTAGTACTCTAACAGATGAAGTTTTTAAATGAGTTCTCATTTTTAATTGTTAATTAAGAAAATGTACTCAAATTTATCCTGTTATATAATTTTTATTCCCCCCCCCTGCCCAGTGGCAGTGAGTAGATAGGTGCTGTCAGGTTTTCTTTTTACTTTGTAACTTGGTTGGATGGATAAACTGGCTACAACAACTTCAGAGTGCTTAAGTTATGGATTTTACTTTTTTAGTTGACAGTGACTTTTGTTCTGCAGCTGGTTTATGCCATGAAGCTCTAATGTGGCGTGGAAACACTCTGATTCAATAAAAACTGGACAACAAATTCCCCAAAAGATGAAGAAGCAGAACTGAGTAAAGCCTACAGAATCCAGAGCAGCAAAGTCCTACAAGCAGAGCTATTTACTTAGCAGTGGCACTGAAATGACATTGGCCATTTGTGGTTGTTTTTTCTTGCTGGAAATGTTGGGCTAGAATCATGCTTACTACAACAGTGCGTGGTACGTGGCTGGTCTAGAGGGAATCATCTGCTTCGCATACCAGTATGCAACCACAAACCATATGCTCTTAGCTATTGAGTACATCTCTTGTGGGTTTGGGAAGTTTGGAAGGAACCATTAGTCTCAAAAAAAATGAAACTGAGGTGGGGGAAATATCTCTGCAGTGGTCTATTTCATCAGAGGGTTTTGCTTAGTAAGCAAACATACCATGTTAAATAAGGATGTGGAGAAATGTACCTATAAATCTCAGTGGCTGCCTACCAATCTGACTTGGGGAAGAGTTTTTTCATGACTCAGCTGTGGTGATTCAGTATTTAGTGCTTGAGCAGGGAACATCAGTTTAATGTAAGTAGAAACATTTAAGCATCCTCTCTATAGCTGTGGTAGATTGTTGATGCTTTAGAAGAAGGTGAAATCTACCCCTTCCTCATTAATCTAAATTAATTAATATGCCTGGCCTGTTAATAAGAGAAATAGTGGAGCACTGAATGTTGTCACCTTCCTTTAATGTCTTGAGTAGAAATTCTGATTTGCCTCTCCTCTAATTCTCCTCTCACTTGTGTGCTGGCTGCTTGGGGCTCATATTGCAGAGTATACCTGAAAATCCTCCTTTGTTGCCATTATTAAACCTGCTAATAAATCCAGGATAGTTAAGCTGAACTTTCCTTCCCTGTGCAACTTAGGAGAGGCAAAAAGGGCTCTGTATAGCAAGAGAGACCTTTCAGAGGAAATGCTCGGAACTTCTGTTAGTATGTTCCTTAGTCTTCTGGTGATCGGTGGAGTAGCTTGGCCTGTGTGGAAGAGGTAAAAATAAATACAGCTTTGCCCATTTAAATATTTTTGTATGTAATCTCTAATTCATAGGTGCAATAAGGTTTGGGCATACAGTTCCATTCTTAAATGGGCATCAGTTTCTTTATTACATTAATTTACTTCTGTATGTAGTATGTGCTTTTTTGTGCACAAGAATCTGAAAAAAGATGCTCAAATAAGCGTCAGAGTATCTCCATATTTTGAGATTTTTTAAAAAGGAATTTAAGATAGAATTGTACCTCAAGGTCAGCTGTCAGACAAAGCAAACGGTAAAATTGAAACATTGACAGGTGATAAGTGAAAAGTTTGTCTTCACAGCACCAGGTTATCTGCCTTATAGTAAATGAAACTGCTGCTGCTGACTTGTATGAGTGTTGCACCTTACTGTCTCAGGCCCAGACTTTTCCTGGCATATTTTAATTTTGCAGATCTCAGCATGAGCTGAAAAAAGAGTGATTAGAGGCCTTTTTTGTTGTTGATATCTAATGTTATAATGGAGAGGCCCAGTGGCATACATAATTTGATAAAATGAAGTGGAGCAAAAATAGTTAGAATAGTTAGAATTCTTGTACTCCATCATCCTTTTCCTGTTACTGTATAAAACCAGAATGTTTACCTTTTCTTCATTTTTCTTCCTTTGTTGAACGCTCACAGTATGTGCTATTCGTTGGTTGGATCCAAGACCGAATTATCTTTGTACTTGTGTGGGAATATCTGTTCTTGGTTTTTGACTTCCAACTTCTATGTAAAATGTAATGCCATTGTGGTTGTCAGGCTATGGCAATGCAGTCACTATTATACATCAAGATTTGCAAATGATTCTGAGTTGAATGACTGCAGAAGACAAATATTAGAGATATTTAATGTTGCCATCTGACATCTGAAGCAAACTAATAATACTGGCTCTTGGTATTCTGTACATGAGCAATAAAATAAACATTTGATGAAAAGCTGATGTTAGAAAGCAGTAGCCTGTGTGAATGCTGCTCCTTGGACTCTTGGACTGGAGATTTTAAAAAACTGACATGTGAAAATAGTTCTTAAAAGGAGAAGGCAAGATTGGAGAGATGAGCTTAAAGTTCACTAAAGCAATGAAATACTTGGACTCCTCAAATTAAATTTAATGAATGCTACAGTCTTGGCTTAATTTTAAAATTTCAGGAACTGGAAGCACACTCAAGAGAATCCTATCTAGTATATGTAGCCACAGATGCGAATAGCTGTTGTCTCATGAGTAATGTATTTGTACCTATCTGGAAGCAGTCAGTGTTTTTTAATGTGATTCCTAGAATTTGCAAGGAATGTGTTTCTGCATTGTCTAAACTGAAAGAGACAATGAAAACTGGGGAACTGCTTGAGCTGTGTAGCTGGTGAAGACCTATGCAGGCTGTCTTGGTGTAATGACAGTATGTTCAGGAGGTGGGACCTCTAATGAGGTAAAACCCTCTTTGTCTTTCATTTATTTCCTTTTCTCAAATATTGACAAATTTTGAAGTTACTAGGAGTCTGAATGAAGGAGGAAAAAGATAAGAATTTTACTAAAAAAACGGAGAACAAAACCAGCAGAAAAAAAGTTACCTAGCCCTTCTCCTCCCCCTTGGTTAAAAGTAAGAAAAACCTGGAAGAGTATTTTGTTTAAAGAAAGAAGTCCTATGCCACCAAGATGGCAGCGTGGATCCTGATGGAGCAGAACCATGTGATGTGACAATAATGGCCAGAGCAGCACTGGGGCCAAGTGACCATAAGCCATGTGCTGGCAGTGCCCCATAGAGCTCCCAGAAGGAAATTCCTGGGCTTTCAGTGTGACTATGGCAGCATCTGAGAGTAGCACTGGCACCCCTCAGGCATCTGATGGTGGTGGCTTGCCAGGACAAGGGAAGGCAGGCGATGACTGAGCACGGAAGACAGCTGCTGATGAAGCGGGTCGGTCATCAGGGAAAAGGCTCCAGTGAGCAAAAACCCAGGTACCAAGAGGGACAGTTCCAGAAGTGCTGGAGATTGTCCCCTGATTTCTTGTGGTGCTTTACTTCAGAGATTCCCCCCTCTTTCCACCAAGGTACCAGTGCTGGAGAGCAGTCCTTCCCTGGTACAGCCCTGTTGAGGGTGGGGAGGCGTCTCCTGTGCTTTGAACTATGTGATGATACGAAAAATTTAACAAAAGAATCTTTCTCATTTAACTAAAACTATAACACAGGCTTTGATTGAATCCAGGGTTCTGTGAGATAATTGCACAAAGGACCATTTTCAGCTGTGCATTTTATAAATTAATCTCTTACGCTGCCAGATATTTAATCAGTGTAAGTGAGCTAGGAAGAAACTCTTTTTTTTGAAGGTACCTGAAGACTAAACCATTTCAGAAAACATGTTGAGTTTCAGTGTTTGGAAACTTGGCAACTCGTAGACAATTTTGAAAATGTCTTACTACAGAGCTACTGTTATGAGTGCAGTTTATTACTAATCAGATGCATTTTATTGGTAAATTGTCATTTGTTATTTAATTAGGTAAGCAATGTATTTTATTTAGACATATTTCAGTTAAAACCTGTTGCAGTTTACCAGAGGCTAAGTACACAAAGCACTAGAATGTCATAGCATCAAGGCTATCATTGCTACCTTGACAATCAGTTCTTGTCTTATAGATGATGCCATTTTCCCTTCTATTTGACTTGTCTTAATTCCTTTTAAAATACAGGCACAAACACAGAATTTGGCTAGTATATGCTTTGATTTCCGAAATTTTGGAATATACATTTTTTTTATTTACCTCAGAATACTAATGGATATTTTTATGCCAGAGATGACATGCAGTATTTAAAAGAATTCTCATTCCCATAAAATGTCAATTTTGTTTCCAGATGAAGGTGATTTGCTGAGACATGGTGGTAATTTTCTACCTGAATAACTGACTTATTAAATAAAACTTCACAAGAGGTTGTAACTTCTTACTTCAGTGGCTTTTCTTTTTTATATGCTCAAGTAAATAGATGAATAACTAATCTCAAAGCTTAAAAAAATATCAAATGCCCTATCTGTGATTTATAGGGGTCACAGAATCTGTTTAATCACCTCCTAAAATGTGAGTAGCCATGATGTGCCTCCTGATGTACTGAAGGCTGCTCTTCTCCCAGATGAAGCTAGTAGACTTTGCTATGACTTCTTATAACAAGCTCCTGCAGTGATACAGATCTACTGTTTTTGGGTTTTTAATGCCCAAAATAGGACCAAATCACTGGTTCCTACAGTATTTAACTTCTTAAACACTTCTGGTTTGCCATCAGGCACCATATTCTCATGTTTTAAACTAAGCAGAGGTCTGAGTTTGCTGCAGTTCCTCTCCATTGTGCATGATTTGCACAAACATCTTTGCTAATGTAATTACTTGAAAAATTTGTGTGTACTAATTCTTCCTGAAAATACTGAGTGGAATATTAATTGCATTGTTTTACTTTGACACGCGAGTTGAATTACATGTGTTGAGCTTTTGTGAGTATAAGCAGGTTTCCTTTGTCTGCAATAGCAGACACAGTTTGTATGATTTGATGTAGCTTTTGGAGACAGCAGGAGCATTTGCCTATAGGGTTTCAAATGAAATTAGTTTTCTACAGCTGCTGGCTTCTGGATGCCAAGAGTCCACAGATTAAACTGTTTCCTTTTTGTTATAAAGAAAGATCTGCAAGCATGCTTGTAACCCCCTACCCCCACTCCCTCTCAAAAACCCGTACCCTTGATAATAACCATATCTGAGAATGAAAGCAAAATCCATTAAATGAAAAATATGAAAATACGTTTTTCTGTATATATCTAAAAATACGTTTAAACATGAAAGTTGATCTTGAATGTACAAGTCTTGTTCCCATCAGATGTGTATATTAAATCATATAGAGATTTTAGCTTTATATGTAGAAAGGGGGAAAAATAGTTCTGTCAAAACAATATGAACATGAACATCTATTATGCAAATATCCAATAAACAGATGCTGAACTTTTGAGCCTGAAATTTAGGTTTGTCAGCTTCTGGTGTGCATTGTATAAATAGGCTTTCAGCAGGATGTTAGGATCCTGGAGTAAGAGGCTGGGAAATAGTTCGTGCTCTCTGCAAAGGCCACTGGAGCAGGCATGCTCAGAAGTCTTATGTATGTGGTTCATGTGCGACCTTTCCAAACCTTACAAGCCTTTATGCTATTTTTTTTTTTTTCAAACTATGCGTGTGCAGATTAGAGCAGAATAATTAAAGTGCATGCATACACACATGGGTGCATTTACTGTCCCCCATGTATGCTTTTACAAAAGAATTTTGACTACTAAAACCTATGTTGTATTTGGACCAACTTTAATTTTATTGCTGTGTCCAGGTATACATACATGCCTTATTACCTCAGCCATCTATCTATTAATACTAAATAATGCTCCTTTTAATTAAAAAGTTGTCTAGATTCCAGTTCCTGCTTCTTTCTCTTTCTGTGGAATATTTCAATACTCTTCATTTAGCAAGTGAGGAAAGCAGCATTACTTAATACAGCTCACCCACATTAATGAAGTTGGCAACCAAAGAATTTGCATGGTATAATGATGTGCTTGTGTGCAGTAGGTTTTAAAAGAAGAATATATAATGAATTGTAGTAGAAAAAAGAGTGGGAACAGATAATGTAGGTAGTGAGTGTGCAGTCTGTAAAGACTTCAGAACGTTTTCCCTATGAGGATGGTGTAATTTCTTCAAAAATTTTAAGTTTTCTTTTTTTCTAATCTCAGAGGAAAGAGTTCTCATTTCTTTGCTGTTTGTTTTGCTTAAATACTGTTAGATGTTGTTTTATACTTTAATACAACAGATGAACGTCTTGTGTAGATCCAAGAAACAGGTTAAATGCCTGTTCACTTAATGGATTACATAAAATATCAGAAAAAAAGGGTTAAACTTTGAACTTGCTTCAGGGAAAATGTCTTGCCAGGTTCAGAGTTGATGTTGAAGTACTGTAAACAGTGGAAGCAAGCAAGTTCCAGGCAAAGATTACTCCAGCGGAGCTAGCTCTGTCCAGGTTTAAGCTTTTTGCAATAATGACTTGGAGTGCCTCTCAACTGCTATTCATTATAAATCTGAACAATTATGTTAGTATAATAGGATGAAATGAAATCCAATATCATATTGTCTGGGAGGATCTCAGTAGAGCTTGGGTTCAAGTCCAAAGGATTTAAGTCTTCATCATCTGCGTTTTCTAGGGAGGGGTGAATGCTGAACGGGCTTTCTGAGAGGTCGATGTTCTCCAGACCAGGTTGAGCCAGGCTGCGTGAAAGTCTCTCATATACTCATGTTATTACCTCCTCATGGCTTAAGTTTAAAGCAGAGAGAGAAAGAGTTTCAGTGTCTCTCAATATTTCTAGACTGAGTGGTAAACTTTTTTCTTTGTTTTGTTGGTTAAAAAAAAAAAAAAGAAAACAAAAGTGCAGGTACCATTGGAAATTGTGACCTGGATGTGTTTACCTGGTCACTTCCTTGATCTGTAAATTCCTCAGATCAACCTCATTAGAGATCACAAAGTTAAAAGTCATGTTAAACTTTGAAGAGGAGATAAAGGTTATGACAGTGATTTTCATGGTAGAGAAGATAAAACTTTTGAAGCCTCATGTTGATTATGCAGAATCCCCTACAAGTTGGCACAGTCTCATTTAAGTAAATACAATTTATGCTGATATTTAAATTTCAAAGCATATTGTATGTTACAGTGATGTCTTTTGATCTATATTTGAATGCAAATGTTACACTCCTTGCTGTTACTAAATTAATAAGAAGGAATCAACATAAAAGCAATTAATATGTTCATGTCCTCTATCTAAATTCAGCTATCCAGAGGAACTGGTTTGCATAAACAATAGGAATCAAAACTTCTTCCTGTGTGCTGAAGAGCTGCAAGTCAACAGATATAACACTTAACATACTGTCATAGGGGTTTTTGCTCTCTTTGAGGCTCATGTAATGAAATATAAGCAGGTGCAAATATGTTTATGACTTTAGTGAAATAAAATTCTTATTTGCCTATTTGCAAAAAGTTAAAGTCCCAACCAAAAAAACCAAAACAGCGGACCAAAGCCTTATCATACCTTACCTTGATGCAGTTTATTTTTCATGATATCTTGGGAATTCTGGATGTACTCTGTAATCTGACCATGCAAATGTTTCTCATCTTACAGCTTTATTATAGACCTGGTCTACCTGGATGCATAAGAAACTTGCCAATTAATTTTCCTGTTTAGTGTTGCAGTCTGTCTTTTAGACTTCCTTGTGATCACACTCACCTAGTCTGAATTGAATTTAGAAGGACAAAGAATTGGAACTGTTTACTTCCTCCCTAGAGACCTCTCATTCAGTGAGGTTGATTTTGCTTAATCAGAATCAGGCCTTATGAATTTAAGCAAATGCTGTGATTTTAGAAGTGGATTCTATGTTATCCAGAAGAAAAATGTGAGTGAAGCTCTGTACTGTGCTTAATCTTTCTTTGGGCCATAATATGCAAAATATGACTTCAGGGAAAGGAGGGCAGGGTGTGAGCAGTCACAAGGTCAAGTTTGTTAAATAAGTTAATGAAATTCTGCTTATGGTTGTTCTTTTGTAAGCCACTTTAAGAAAGGAATGTGTTGAGAAAGCTGTACCAATCACAAACAAAATCACTTGTCATTTAAAGAAGTTGAGGGGAGCATTCCCTTGCAGGTAAGGTGGAGGTAGAGCAGAGTCATGTTGCCCCTCTGAGAAAAATCCCTCACCTTTCAACAAGTTGTCTGTAACAGCTCTTAGTCCTTGAACTGTGGAGAAAACAAATGGTATATCTTCTCCTGTTAAGTGGCTGAGGTGAACTAATATAGTATTTGTACTGTAGATAGGAAAGACATTACTGAACCTCTGGCAATAACTCCTGTGGTATGATGATCTGTGGTCCCAAGCAGTAATCTTGTCAGATTCATGTGAATGTATTATCAGGCCTAATAAAGCAAGACAACTTTGGATTGAGATAAAGACATGGTATTGCCTAACAGTTGTTTTCCATAGCTATCAGTATATAAATTGTTTCGTTAATATATACAAAATACTTCAAAACTAGAAAGTATTTTTACAATGCTGTAATTAATTGACCGGTTAATAAAATTCCCCACTAAAGTCTAGCTGTAGCTTAACTTGAGTTCTAGGAAGCAGTGAAATACTTAAGCTTCTCTTACAACATAAAATTGTATTTCCAACAAAATACGCAAAAATCCCTGTTTCATTTAGAAGTGGGTTTAGTGGGGTTTTTTCTTCATCTGTGAGGGATCTGATGTTTATATTTATTGCATGAACATTTATGGAAACACATAGCAAATTCAGAAGTACCTTGTTCTTAGTAGCTGTTTAGATGAATAAATATTTATAAATAAATACTTATTATATAAATAAATATTTAAGCTGCTATTGGAGGGGCTTCAGTGTGTTGCAAGACATTCTTGCAATGTGATGTCTTGTAAACTCTTGCATATGGGGATTGTGTGCATGTGACAGAGAAGAGCTGTGTGATTTACTAGGGATACTTGAAGAGTAAGGATAATTCATAGCATAAAGTAGAAAACATCGAAGGTAATGTTATATATCATGATCCTCTGTATCCCACATTTCTTGCCTTACTGATGTGCTCTCACTGCACCTTTCCTTTTCAAAATAGCAGGTAACCTTGCTGTCCAACAGAGTGCCAGTGTCTTAACATTTGTCATCATGTGATTCATACTGGTGGGTCTGTGAGGCTGCTGGCTTTTGCAGAAATACTTGGTGGTTTTGTGGTGTGGAACATGTTGTTTTATAGAGTCTGAGTAGTGGCAAACAGATTTGTTTCAACTTTAACCACAGCCTGATTACAGCCAATTGCCCCAGAGAACGAATCCTGGCACCTTGTGTCTGTGCCATTACTGTGATAGACATCAAGAACAGATCCACACGGGTCTGCAGCCTCAAAGCTAATATTGTTGCTTTCTTGTGCAGCACTACTGTTGTCGTAGACACATTATTTCTTGTGCCTGCTGAAGGGAAGAAAAGTGAGGACTAACTACTTAAGATTAGAGGAAGCATTTTCAAGAGAAGCACTCAAAATGTGGTTCACCTCCAGCTTGTTTGCCTCTCATAATTTTGAGTGCTCTTCATTGACTGAATGTTGTGTGCTGTTTTTTCTGTATAGACCTCTAGGGAAAGTTTAACTAAGAGAAACATGTTAATACAAATTAAATACTTTTTTTTTTCTCTCCCTGGCTGACATGCCATCTGCCAATTCCACAGGGGTGTTAAGTGTTTTAGAAGTCTAATTGTAGATTTTTTCTTTAGCATGGGAAGTACTTTTCAAGCTGTTCTCAAGCTCTGAGCTGCTGCGTTCTCTCTAGAGTAGCTTATACAGCGATGACTTTAACTTTTAATCAACTGATAGCTTGTTCTTTTTCCTCCACCTCTGGCACTTCAGCACTTGCAAGTTTGACAGTGTTTTGGCTGGACTTCATGTGCATATTACTTCTGTGTGGTCAGTAGTCACTTAGCTGTGTTAAGTTACCTTCAATATTGCCAGCTTTCACAGTATCACTGGACATGTTCCTTGCTGTCTTTTGCTTGCTTACCCTCCGTAACTCTGGTGATATACAGTGTAATAATTTGCTTGGAAAATATGATCCAAACTTGAAAGTTTATCAAGAAATCCATATTCCAGGAATAAAGCAACTGTGCTCTTATTATGTGTCTGTCTCACAAGGTACCTCTGAAGACATTTATCATTCTCTTTTGATATTTGCTACATCTTAGTTGCTCAGTGATGCCATGAGCATCTAATGTTTTAATCTCTTTTCTGTCAGAAATAGCATTTTTGAGGCGTGTGAGCTAAGGATAATTGATACTAATGTGCTATAAAACCTTGTAGGGACTACTTTAGTGTTAGAATGCATACTGATTTTTCTACTCCACTGGATTGATCCGCAGAAATGATGATTCTAAGTATAAAAAGCAACATTGCATTGAAGCTAAGTATAGAACTGCCATTGAAATTATGTGCCACTTGCTTATGAGAGGAAGGAGAGGCTAATGTTTGCCCAAGTTTACTGAAGCTATGCCTTCACTTAGAGAAGGTAAATTTGGTAATGGCCAGTTCTGTCTCTGCACTAAGAGTATGAGGAAAATGAAAGAGCATTCCTCCTGGAACTACCCATGTAAATGAACTTCAGGTAACAGTGATGCATGTGAACCTCTTAAGAGAGGCTGTAAAGGAAAGAACTTGTCAGGGGGAGGAGAAGAGCCTACCAGAATGGCCCTGCGGTCTTCAGTATTTCAGCTCTGGATACTTCTTTTTCCAGTGTTGAGGCATGAACCTCCTGAAAAGGTAAAAAACCTCTTCTACACTCATTAAAATGTACACTGCTAGTGCCAACATTTTCCACTGATCCACATTGCAATAGCCGGCACCAACCCTATCCTGCTTGTTTGAGGAATTGCTGGAATTTGAGCATGGATGAGTGTCATTCACAGTGTCACTCACATTCTTACTTTTGAAAGTTATTCTCATCTAGGCCAGAGCAGATGGCATTAGAATAACAACCTTGAAGATTCATGGTGCTGAAAAAGGACATGGACATTTCTGTTCTTTATTGTGTTCAACTGAGAGCCCAAACTGAAGTACCTGTGGAGACACAAGAAATAGAGCAGGAAGGAAGGGAAATCTTTCATCTGATCATGAGGATCATGAGCCATGGTTTCCCTGGTATACCTTGGCATCTGAGACTTGAAAGTAGAATTTTTATATTTTTGGTGATTCTTCCTCAGAGCGAAACAAAATTTCGTGTTCTCAAGAGTCTCAACTAGAGTTACACCTTATGTATTTATTTTCTCTTTAAATTGAACTTACGTTGTTGAGTAACTGAAATGCTTAAAGACAGTGCTTATGTTGGAACTACTACTCAGTAGCTTAAAGTAGAAAGTCTTGTGGGATTAGGAATGAAAAGGGAGTAATGTGTATTTCTTCCAGCTTTGGGTGAAGAGTGTGATGCAACATTTCCTGTGGAACACCAATTTCTTACTAGGTGAGACAAGTATGAAATACTGACAGCTGTTGGAGTACCTGCTTGTTCTCCTAGCAATCATCTGAGAAAGAAATTTTTAATATCCATAACCATGTGTGACTCTGGGACTGGACTGTAATCTTATCTCTGAAGTACAGGGGTTTTATTATTATTGTTTTATATGGCTTGTGTTCTCTTTGAAGTGTAGATTTTTTTGACTGTTGATGATGTGTGCCTTAGGTTCTTGACCGTTTACCAAACGGAGCTGTTTGTGTTGTTTAAAAAAAAGTGTGAGAAGAGGGAAGTCCTTTCTGCTCCCTGCAGTTTGACTTCTCTCTGGTTCATGGAATGGTGCAGAGGAGAAGAGAAAGAAATATTCTTGTTATTATTGTTTTTAACATTTAACAGCTGCCTTTAAAATTAATACTATTTATTTATTCTTACATGTGCATTCTAGTGTGACTCACAAGTGAGACAGACTTTGTAGGATTCATCGTGTTCCCTCTGGGATGGTTGTCCACATCAGAGAAACATCACACATTGGCAACCTGTCTTCCACAGAGGCTCAGTGCTGGAACCAATGGGTAGTTGTAGGTTGGGACTGGGGCATATTGGCAAAGCTTTCTCATGCTTGCACAGCACTACCCTTTACTGTGTCTTGATCAGGCTCTTAACGCGTGAATATGCTAATAATATAGTGTTGTAGTGGATGGTGTAGATACTGCAGTATGTGGCTTCACTCTGAAAATCATTTGAATTGTATTTTGTAGACAGAGCTATATTTCAGAAGAACTTATACTGGCAGTCAGCAGACTGGCAGGGGAGAGGTGAAGAAGAGCTACGATCAGTATTCTGTTATTTAGCTTGCTTGGGCAAGGCAGTCTTCTATCCAGATTCATGAAGTCTTTGGGAAGAAAAGTCTCAAACTTGTGGAGGCTTTTTTATGTCATTGCAAAATACTAAGCCTGTTTTTGCTTTTTAAAGAATCTCGCTAAAGACTGTCTTCACTCTGGTTTGCAGCTTCATTCAATCCCATTCTGTTTTTGCTCTTTTAAAGGTTTGGTTTCACTGCAGTATAACTTTCAGCATCTGTAAGAACTCTCTATGGATCGCTGAACAATAGGGAAGGAGTAAAACCGTTGCCGGCTCTGTATGAACTGAAATCTGTATTTTAAAATCTTCTGGGCCTTAAGGCATCCATCTGTCTTCGAGGTCCTGATTGATCAGTGCTGAGAATAGCATCAAATTCCAGCTGGTTGTGATGTGCCAGGTCACGATTAAACTGTCTCGTTTGGAAAGGGGGAAGGAAAAGGACATGAATAAATCCATATTTTGCAATTCCTTAAAAAGTCAGGATTCCTGTAACTCTCCAGGTGTGGAATAATTTTTGCCACTTCTTCCTTAGTGCCTCAGAGCTTTTCTGTACTGAAGTTAGTGGAGAATGGCCTTATGGGATCAAGCTGTTGTTAGAGAAGTTTGGGTATGGTGCTACCTGTGATTTTTGTGTATAAAACCCAAAGTACTCAAATCTGGTTTAGCAAAATTCTGAACTCTTGTTCAAGCTGTGCTCTTGGAAACTGAAGTAATGTTGCACGTAAGTTTTTGTGCGTAACTTAAGAAAGCAGAAGGATTGCTTCTTGTTTTTTGTGATGAGATGAGGAATCGCTTACTTAAAGGCTCCCAGATCATTCTCTGCAGAGCTCTAATAGGTCAGCCCTCAGCTTGTACTGGCACTTGGGGTTGTTCCTTCCCAGGTGCAGAATCCTACACTTTGTTGAGCCTCATTAGCTTTCTCTCACCCAACTCTCCAGCCTACCAAGGTCCTGCTGAATGGCAGCACAACCTTCAGATATATCAGCCAGTCTTCTCGATTTTGTATCCTCAGCAAACTTGCTGAGGATGCATTCTATCCCTTTGTCCAGATTGTTGATAAACAAGTTGAATGAGACTGGACCCAGTATTGGTCCCTGGGGAATGCCACTGACTGCAGGTCTCCAACTGGATTCTATTCTGCTGATCATGACCCTCTGAGCTCTGCCATTCAGCCAGTTCTTGATCCACCTCACTGTCCATTTATCTAATCCACATTTCCTGAGCTTACCTGTGAGGATGTTATGGGAGACAGTGTCAGAAACCTGAAGTGGGGGGTACACAACATCCACTGCTCTCTCCTCCTTGACCAATCCTGCCATGCCATCATAGAAAGCTGTGAGAGTGGTCAAGAATGATTTCCCTGTGGTCAACCTTTTCTTTTACATGCTTGCTGATGACATCCAGAATGATCTGTTTCATTACCTTTCCAGGAATGGAGGTGAGGCTGACAAACTATAGTTTCCTGGGTCAAACTTCTTGCCCTTTTTGAAGATGGAAGTAATGTTTGGTTTTGTCCAGTTATCAGAACAATATCCTGTTCTCCATGATTTTTAAAAGATGATGGAGAGTGGCTTAGCAACATGTGCCAGCTCCTTCAGTGCCCATGGATACATCCCATCAGGGTCCATGGATTTGTGGCTGTTAGGTCTGCCTGGCTCATCTCTAACTCAGGCCTTTATGACCAAAGGGAAGTCTTCCTTTCTCCAGCCTTTCTCTTACCTTCCAAGTCTGGGATTCCTGAGGGCTGTCCTCAGCAATAAAGACTGAGGGAAATACGGCATTTAGTAATTCTACCTTCTCTATGTCTTCTATCACCAGGACACGCATCTGAATCAGTAGTGGCCCCACATTTCCCCTAATCTTTGTTTTGCTTCTGGTGTACTTGTCAAAACCCGCCTTGAAGGCCTTGTCAGACTGTTCCTCATAACATCCCTGCATGCTCTGATGATGTTCCTGTAGTCCGCCCATGTACCCTGTCTCTTTTCCCACATCCCATAGATTTCTTTCTTCCATTTGAGGTTTGCTAGAAGCTCCCTGCTCACCTTTGCTAGAAGCTCCTGCCCCCTTTGCTTGGTTTCTTGCTCATGGAGATACACTGATCTTGAGCTTAGAGGAAGTGATGCTTGAATATTGACCAGTTCTCTTGGAACCCCTTGTCTTCTAGAGCTCTAACCCAGAGGATTCCTCTAATTAGGTCTTTGAAGAGCTATCTCACCATATCTCTGTAATTGCAAAGAGACCGTGTCCCTGGGACTGCATGGAGATTTGTTTCTTATTTCCCCTGCTGCATGTTATATACAGGTACTTCAGAGAGGCAATCAAGCATGAAGGTTTCCCAGAAGGGGTGTAAGAGGATTCACCATAGCCATACACACCCTTGATGTGGTTAGCCCTAGGATTCTCTTCTTGAGAGGCAGCCAAGGAGCATTTATCACTGCACTGGTTGTCATGGCTTACTTCCCAAGAGGAAGAAATGGCATGAGCATTGCCACTTTGGACCCTACCCGCTGAGTCTGTGAGTTTAAAGCCCCTCTCAGCACAATGGCCAGCCAACTGCCAAAGATTCTGTTGCCTTTTTTTAGGCATGTGGATCCCATCCCTCCTTACCAGGCTACAATCATTAAAGTATCATTTCTGTTCAAAAGCACAGTACAGTACAAACATTAAAGTATGGTTTCTGGAGTTAATTTTAAAATGTGTGGTATTCCTTATCAATAATAACCCAAACTGCTATCTTGAAAGGTGCTGATGAATTGCTAAAACCAGAGTGGATATTCTGCTGTTACAACATTTGTTCTGTAATTTCTTTGATTGAAATATTTAATACAACTTGAGACTTGCTTATCTTAGATAACGTTACAGCTAATTGCGACCTCCATTCTCTCTTTTCTCTCACTTCAACTTTGCTTAACTTCTTGGTTTAAAGATTCATGAAAATAAATCGACTGAAGCTTCAAAATAATTAGTCTTTTGACTTTAATGGTAGACCTTGAGAAGGAAAATTAGATGGACTTTCCCTGAAGTTTAAATTCTCCATTCTTTAAACCAGAACAGTGTGATACTGCACATCAGCAAGGAGAACAAAAAACCTCTTTTTTGCCCCATTACATTCAAAACTGCTTCTTAAGGAGAAGTTATTAAATCAAAATTGCATTTAAAAAAAAAACAACTTTGTTTTTAAAGACAAAAGAATTTGCTCCAAAATCTGAACTTAGGGACATATATATTTTTTCTTAATTCTACCTGTGACTGAAATGAGAAGTGAATGCATGTTTAACACATTATACATATGGCATGTATTAGGCATATATAATACTATGAGCATAGGTTGGGTTTTTTCTACCTTCTTGGGAGAAAATTTCCTGAAAGTCATGCACCATGTTAGTAATCACTCTTAATACATACTATGAGGTGTTTCTTAAATTCTTAATTTGAACCAATAGGAGTATAGATCTACATTTAAGTGTTACAGTCTCTAGAGCATTCATTGTAGTTAAAATAAGTAATATAGAAAATATACCAGTTAATAAACAGTTAATGTTCAGGTGTTATTTTAGAAGAGCATTGCATTGTTTTGTTTGGCAAGGTTATTCCCTCTCCATCTATCTGTGAACAACATTCAAATATAAAAGCACTGATTTATTTTAATATGCTGAGCTGCTGTTCCTGACCTATATTATTCTGGAACATCTGTTGCCCTGAATTTTGAGGTTTTGAAGTAGTCTAAAGCTTATAATATTTGGTCAGGTCGTGTATTGATTTTATCTGAAGTTCCTCTTTGATGTTCATTTTGCTTGAATGATGACTTCAGATTTGACTCTTAAAAACAAGCCTTTCTTTCGCCTCCCAAGGCTTCAGTCTGTTTCCCATCTCTCCTTGTGAATTCAGAGTTTTAGAATTATCTTAGTCATTTGGTCCATTCCTCTTGGTCACTGAACTCTGGTTCCATTCATGTATATCCTTCCACTGTCTTTGGAACAGTGACCATCTGTTTACTCTTACTCTTATTATGTTTTTAGTAGTCACCTCATTTATTCACTTGAATATTTTGAAAAACGTACTGAGTGATAGTTCCTGAAGCCTTCAAAAATGTGGAAATATTTTTAAAACGCTTCCTTTTATTTCTTTTTAACCTAAAATAATGTTTTCCCGTTTGTTTGTAAGTGTGTGGCTTACAGGATTAGCAATGCAGTGTATACCTACTTAAAATAATTATGTGATGGCTTGCTATATATTCATTGCATTTCAGCAAAGTTCCTTAACTGATTAGGAGAATATTTGAGTTCTGGGAAGTGTGGTGGTTTCCCTTCCCCTTATTTACTTTTTCCTCTCCTGTTAACACATGGATGATAATTTTTATTTTGATATATTTTCTAATAATCAATATAAACCAACAAATGTGACAAGACTCATAATCTCTTTGATATGTAATTGCATTTCCCATTCTCTTTTTTAATGCTCTGCATTCCTCTGCCTTTCACTAGTCCAGCCCTTCCCTTCCTCTCCTACTGCCTCAGCTCCCTTCTCCTCTCCTGTGTGTAAACCTGATTTTTGCCCTCCAGATCTCCCCAGCATACACTCATTTCCCATTGCTGTTTCCTGCCTTTGCTATACATTATATTGAGGTTTGTTCCCTTGAGCTTAGAGTAATTTGACTTCATGCCAGCGAAGCTGTAAGAAGTGATGGTCTCTCTTGGCTGCTGACAGCTGTTCCTGAAATAAGCAGCTGCAGGTAAATTTGGTTCTCTGGTAAGAGCACCCTTTCTTTTTTTTCCACTGGAAATTTTGACATTTATGGAAAAGGACAAGCATCTCATTGAAGTTTAAGGAAGATGTGAAGTTTATACAATGCCCTAATTGTAACAGCTTAGCTAAACCAGACATTGATGTGTTTAACTCACTTTTAGATGAAATTGCAAAAGGAAAAAGAAATCCACCAGCAACAGAGCTTCAATATATGTTAACATCTAAGCTAGGATTCTGGACTCTCTTCAAAGCCAGTGGAGGAAAATAGGCAATCTAGGCATGATTCTGGGCCACTGTCGAAAATGGTCAGGTGAGTGCTTCTTTCTCAAAGGGAGACACCTGAAGTTTGGAGCTTGTTATTTCTCTGGAGAACCCCTTCAGAGATGTGAAGCATTTACTTAGGACCAACAATCAGTAGTAATTCTGCTTTTAAGAAACAAATCTGAACTTTTAATTGCTACTTTTTTTTTTTTAGACTTTTTCATTAAAGCATTAATCCTTGTAATAAAATAAATCAGAGTAGTTGAATAGGTACAATTGATTAATTCAAGAAATGTTTCTGTATATTTTCTATCCTCTCTGTACTGGGAAGTGTTACATTTTTTGAGGGGATATTTGTACTTTCTTAATGCTTAGCTAATTGGGCCCATATATACAACATAAACAATTTTGGCTGGAAGTGATGTGGACCTGGCCTCTGTTTATTTGTGTTTATTCAGAAATTTGTAACTGCAAATTAGTGATCGTGTCACACTGACAACAGAGCCATTTAATTTTGTTCTCTCCTTTAGGAAGGGTGAGGGAGGAGGAGGGTTTGCAGATTTTAGCATAGCTTATTGTCTGCACAGACGGGAAGCTTTGCTGCCCTGTAGCTTGTGTATTGTCCCATAGAGTTTTGGTGGCTTGACCTGCTCTTCAGTCTGTTGACCCTTGTCTTTCTGCTCAAGCTTGTGCCTGTCTGATGCTAATTAGAGAGCTGTTTTCAGTTGTGTCCTCCTGAAAACAGAAACTTGTCCAAAGACCACATTGGTGGTCCTAGAGTGATGCAACAGATTTTTCCAGTTGCCCTAACTGCCTGCACTCTGAGCAGTTACCGTACGAGCTGCACTATGTAATTATTAAGTGAGGAGGTTAAGATATCAAGTGCTCAAATACTGAAGCATTGGCTTGCTTTCTGACTAGCTAGATAACACACTCATAAAGGAATTATGCTAGTGTCCTACCTCTCTTCAGTCACATTCTGGTTTATTTTTTCTAAAATGTAACTGTCGATTCAAAACACGGAGAGTGCTATATAAAAGACTATTATGTTGGAGATTCAAATAGTGCAAGACTTTTTGTGTGCTGGGCTGCCTTTGTATTCTTTTTAAAAATAGTACAGAGGAACTAATAGGCATTTGGTGTCAGGGCTTCACAGAATAGCTTGAATATTTTACAGCAGCTGGATGAATAGAACAAAAAACAATGTATAAATTACCCTCAAATGACCTGTTTCCTAGCCTTTCCTTGTCATGGAGGATTTGGCTAAAACTTTGAGTCTTGCCAATAGAATTTTTTGTTTCTAATAATTAGTATAACATTGTTACATTGCACAAATCAACTAGAATATCCTGTAAATATATTGTCAAATACTTTGATAGAAAACAGAGTTGCCCAAGTCCATCTCAGTAAGGTAAGTGTAGACTTGACAAGTATGTCCTTAGATAGCTAGGATGGCTTGGAAAGCATACAAACTAATACTTGTGTTTATAGCTTTCTGTCTCTTTCTTTGTGTCACAATTTCCTAATTTGAGGAAGGTTGATGATGGTGGCATTCAGAAACTATAAACACTTTGATTTTTTTTTTCTATGTTGTTTTATTTTTCATAGTCAGTATTAGGAGGGATGTAATAAAATTTGCTTATTAGTCCATTATAATTTGAGAACTGTTTTTAAAATCCAAACTACTTCTAGTTAGCAAAGGCATGGAAGTTAGTTTCTGTTAGATTGCCTTATGTATGCATCGAACAATTCCAAAATATTCATTCCCAAAATCAGCTGAAATAGTTTCAGATGAGTATTTACAGGTGTGTAAAGTTTGCTCAGTCAAGAAAATAGTCTGCAAAAACTTGAAAAATGTGACAAGTTTTAATTCCAGAAGTTTTGTTAGTGAGACCTAAGTGCTTTATTGAATGATGTTTGTGAGCAAAGAGGACTGCGTACAGTCTGTTTTTAATTGGGAGCTTTGGGCCTTATTATGTGGAACTGATTATACAATGCTAAAAGACCCAGTCAGCTAAGATAGAAAACTTACTTTCCTGCTGACTGTTGTTAAAAATTGCAAATAGCAATCTAGAATGCAACAGGCTAAGGCTGATTATTATTCATAGAATCATAGAATATTCTGAGTTGGTAGGGACGCACAAGGATCATCGAGTCCAAGTTCTGGCCCCACAGGAGAGCCCAAACACTCACATCATGTGCCCAACAGCATTGTCCAAATGCTTCTTGAAATTAGGCTTGGTGCTAACCAGTTCCCTGGAGAGCCTGTTCCAGTGTATGACCAAGCCCTTGGACAAAGAAACTTTTCCTAATATCTAATCTAAATGTCTGACACAACTTCAGGCCATTGCCTTGGATCCTGTCACTGGTCACCACAAAGAGGTCAATGTCTGCTCTTCAATTTCCCCTCTTGAGGAAGCTGTAGACCATGATGAGGTCTCTCCTCAGTCTCCTCCAGGCTGAACAGACCAAGTGACTGCAACTTCTCTGTATACAGCTTCACCTCTAGACCCATCCCCATCTTCAAAGCCCTTCTCTGGTTGCTCTCTAGTAGCTTAATATCCTGTGGTGCTCAAAACTGCACACAATATTCAAGCTTAGGCTGCCCCAGTGCAGAGCAGAGTGGGACAATCCCTTCCTTGACTGGCTGGCGATGCTTTGCCTGATGCCCTCCAGGACATGGTTGGCCCTCCTGGCTGCCAGGGCACTGCTGACTCAGATTCAACTTGCCATTGTCCAGGACCCTCAGGTCCCTTTTCGTGGCACTGCTTTCCAGCATCTCATTCCCCAGTCTGTACAAATATCCAGGGTTGCCCCATCCCAGGTGCAGAATCCGGCACTTTCCCCTGTTGAAGTTCATATGGTTGGTGATTGCTCAGTCCTCTGATTTGCCCAGGTCTCTCTGCAGGGCCTCCCTGCCTTTGAGGGAGTCAACAGCTCCTCCCAGTTTTGTGTCATCTGCAGACTTGCTCAGTATCCCTTCCAGTCCTGCATCCAAATCATTTTTGAAGATGTTGCAAGAGCACAGGGCCTGAGATGGAGCCCTGTAGAACCCCAATAGTGACAGGTAACCCGTTCACTATTACCCTCTGTGCTCGACCCGTGAGCCAATTGCTCACCTATCCCATGATGTGTTTATCCAGCTGTGTGTTGGACATTTTGTCCAGAAGGATCTTGTCAGAGACAGTATTGAAAGCTTTACTGAAATCCAAAAAAATTACATCAATCCACTGGCTTCCTTGATCAACTGTGTGAGTCACCTTGTTGTAAAAGGAAATTAAGTTTGACAAGCAGGACTTCCCTCACAAAGTTGGCTGTGACTGATGACTGTGTTGTCTTTTAGGTGTTTTCCAATACCTAACAGGATAATCTTCTCCATACTTTTACCAGTCACTGAACTTATTGTGTTATGTGTGTAAACACAGTTACTGTGTTAAAAGTTTGTTGGTGCACTTGAATATTTAGAGAAGTACTATAATAACTGGATTGCCAACAGGATTGAAAAAAATCATCTGGTCTTGAGTCATCTTATTCGTTGCATCAGATTGAAAAATTACTCCACAGAAGAAAAATTATAGGAGTAAAAGATTTTTAGTGCTTGTATCTGTGGTTTGTAGTGTAGGAACGTGGATTTCATATGTATGTGCATATTATTCCCAGCATCTTTGCTGTATGTGATTACTGCTGAGACTTCTGTGATCCTATCAGAGCCCCAAATTGCTCTTAAACAGGAAACCTTGTCCAGTTGTTCTTAAAGAAGAGTGCTTTGGCTGATGTATTTGGCATGCACCTTGTCAGTGACTATAGTTATAAGATATCTTATTATTAAGTGAGCAAGAGGAAGAACTGTAACATAGAAAAATGTCATGACACATAAGGTCTCTTCAGGTGTTTTTAATCACAGTTCTGCTTTCCTTTTCATAAAGCAGCATGGAGGTTTTCACCCTTCATCACTCTGGTTTACAGATATCTTCCTGAATGTTACTTTGCTTCCAAACAACTTCATTTTTACTCTATTAAAGAAAAAAAAACCAAAACAGACTCTTCTCTGTGTAGAACCTGTAATTCTTTGCACCTATTATCTGAACATTTTGATAAAGCATAAAATACTTTTTAATGTTGATTTCAAAACTAGGATGCTGAAGCCATTGGATGTAAGGCCTAACTTAAAAGTTTGTTTTAAAACTTTATGATCTATGTATGTAGGAAATGTACTAAAATATTTCTCCTCTACAAGTGAGTTTGGATATGTAAAGACTAGTGTAAAATTCTCTGGTTTTGTAGCTAAATATATTGTTAGGCTCCTTAGAGGTTCTTTTAAAAAACCTGAAATTTGAGTATTGATACCCTTTCTGTTTTATGGCATCTATGGATATTGTTCTTATCTATGTTGCTAGTCTTACTAAACTGGTGGAGTCAATATCCTGCGAGAGTTAATTTCACCTACTTCACTTTTTTGCCTCTACTATGAAAACTGTTCTTTTTAATTTTCTTCTAAATTAAGAGCTCTCTTCCCCCACTAGTTTTGTATAAGAGAACTGTTTCATTATTCCTGCTGCATTTGGAATGTTTTATTTATTTATGTATATTTCCAGTGGAGTGGGGTTGGAAAAGATCATTAAATAATTGGACATTTTCCATCCCTTTTTCTCACAGTAAATCAGGTCTTAATGCTCAGTATTTCTACAGCTATTCAGACTGTTGCAGATAGGTGTAAGCCACTGCATTCTAATCTGGCAGTGTTTTAGAATTTCTCTGTTGGCTTTTCTACCAGCACTTCTTCTGTTGGTATAAATGACTGTATGATGCAGGTAAAGAAGAGTCAAACTTGAGGTGTAACATAACCTTTTTTTTTTTTTTTTAAGTACTAAATTTCTAGATCTGTTTCTTTTGCTGTGGTGCCTGTGCCTTCAAATTGTCATTTGTGATGCCTTTTCTATGACTGTGTCTAAAGTTATTAATAAGCATTTTAAGTTGAGTAAGTTCTGTGATGCTAATTATCCACAACATTTGTATTTTATATTATAACACTTAAAACCCAGAAAGGCTATTGTATATGGCAGTTTATTGTTTTTTAATGCTAGCTTTTACAAACCATAACCCCCAAGATGTAATTTCTTTAATAATTACCCCAGCATTCTTCGATCAGAAACTTTTTTTCTCCCTACTAATAAGAATGTACAAGTGGTCATACTAGATCAAATTGCTTATTTATTTAACTTACTATTTTGTTCACAGAAATGAACAGCAGGTGAGTAGAGGTGTGAATGAGAGCAGAGGACAACACAGTGATACTTCCTCCAACCATAATACCAAGTATCTGCTATTTGGTTCTGCACTGTATACCCATCAAACTGTGTGTCAGACTAAAGTGGAAACCTCACTTTGTATTTCACTTCCTACATACCGTGAAATCTTCACGCATATCTGTTCTGTGGCTTTTCTGTGGTATTTTCTTTCCAATTTGAAAGTTCTCAGTTTGGTTAGCTGCTCCTTGTATGAAATATGGTCATCTTTTTTCTATCTGTATGATTTCTAGTTCCTTTTTTAAGAAAAGAAAATTAGAATTAAGTACTGGGGTCTCAAAATAAATAAATAGGTGTACACATAAATACAGGGCATGATATAATTTTTTTTAATTATCCTTATATTCTACTTGAACTTCATAATAAATGAGCACTAAAACTCAAGCTTAAGAATATCTAATAACTCCTGAGATTTTTTTCTTTCTTTTCTTCATAGACAATAGCTGGGTCAAAGTTCATTACTTTCTACATAGGTATACTCAGGATGCATTCTGCTTGACTAAATTTACATCTATAGAATACATTAGGATTTATTAAAAGTGAATTTTTTCATGCAATTAGTTGCCTGCAAATTATCATGAGGGCTTTCTGAAACTCTTCAGAGTTGGCATTAATTTTTACTTTTGTATTAAACCCAGCAAATCTTGTAATTTTCACTGTTACTTTCTGCCCCTATTCCTATTTTTCAATAATTTGATAAAATAGGGAACAACAGAGGTGATTTTTCTGTCTTTCTAAACACATTGCAATGGGTATTAAGATCTTATTCTGAGCCTTTCATAAGGTTTATGTGTTTGTTTTACCTGCTGTGTTTTAAATGAAAATAGCTTTTTCTTTTAATTTCTTTCTTAAGTGGCAGCATTGAGCTCTTGAGCTTTTTATGAAAACCAGTGTACAGGAGTGGAAATTCACTGTCTTTTTGGAAGAAATTACCAAAGTTGAATCTGTTAGGATGAAGGCAAAAGTTTAGTTTACTTATTGGCACTATAATGCATGTATTTTTCTATTTTAATCTTGCTTCTATTGCATTTAGCTCTGTTTGAAAGTATTAGAAGATCTGATTCTCCTTCTGTAGAATTTTTATATCAGAATTTTCATCAACATAGGTGGTTACTCCCACTTTATACAAATTAAAATACTAGCTTAGTTGCAGCAGATGTGGTAGTGAACAGATTTTTGGGAGAGAAACTTAGGAGTGTACATGTAGTTTGTCTTTCATGAAGGTACATGTGCTTTATTTAAATATGCAGAAAGATTTACCTTCAGCTTAGTTTTGCTGGGCTGCTTGGGAACTTCACACAGTGCTGTTTCATCTTGACTAACCTACATAATTTCCTGCCATCAGCATTTTTTCCACCTTGTCTAGGTCATTAATAAATAAATGGAACAGTGTAAATCCCAGCACAGCTCCCCAGGGCACATCCCTGTTAACTTCTCTCTGTGCTGAGAGACTGCCATTTATTAATACTCCTTTGCTTCGTACCTGTTGGCCGGCTTTCAGGCTATGACAGGACTTCACTACTCACTCTGCTGTTACCAAGGTTGTGTTTTGTTGTGTTTGTTTTTTAAACAACCTCTGATGTAGGACATATAGCCTACATTCAGAGCTTCTTCTTTGTCCAGTGTTGTCTTAACTCTCCCAAAGAGTTCTAAGAGCGGAGAGAGGCAATATTTCATTTGTAAGGCCTGTACTTATTTTCATCCCTGTAATGCTCGTCAGAATGCTTTATATCTCCATGTAGATTCAGCCTCATGGTCCTCAACCACTGAGTTATTTTTCACTTTTAAGTATGCTACAGCCTACCCTTCAATGAAAGAGGGTAAGCAGAAAATCATAATTCAAGTTGATGGTGTGTGATAATGAATGATGCAGCTAGATATTTTCCAGTGAATGTGGATCATTGGTGTTCTTTTATTCTCATGCCTACTAGCAAAGAAAGTGAAATCATGTCTACATATGAAATTAAGGTTTTTTTCAGTTACCTTTTTATTGTAAAGCATTTACATTTGGTTACTGAAAATTGCACCCTGAAGTTAATTTACAGGATTTTAATCTTTCTGAATAAAGGAGTCTCCTTTTTTCTATATACTATAATTAATTCATCATATAAGAAACTGTAACATAGTTTCTTTTTTAATTTTGTGATATTACAGTGTTTCTTTTGTGTAATATTTCTCTTCTGTAGTATCATCCATTTGGGTTTACTTTTACTTTCCCAGCTTTTCTCTCCTTTCAACAGTTAACATACTTGCTATTTTTTATTTTGGGTTCATTGCCCTGTTTCACACTTCCTCTTGATTCTCTCAAAGGATAGGGCTAAGCAGGGCTGTTTTCTTGTTTTAGCTGAGTTGCAATTTATAGAAAGAAAAGCTTTTTGTTTAGCAGCAAGCATAGATGTAGTAAGTTTTGTAGCTGGTATGTAGAAATGCAAGGCTGTGTTTATCTTTCTCTAAAACATTTCAGAGCATTGCCACTGTCAGTTGAAATTCAAAATCATCAAAATTCTGTCTTCTGTCTATTCCAATATATGAATTTGCCACATTGTTACTTCATAGGAGACCATGGACAAGAGCTTTGCAATCACAGGATTTGTGTGTATGCATAGACTGCCATATGCAAACCCCTTACTGGTTTAGTAATTAGAAATTTGAATTATTTGGGGGCAGGCCATTGGTATTTTAATGCATGATACATGTGTTAAATACTTGAATTTCTTATCTGATGTTAGTTTCTAAACTTTTTGAATTAAGGAAAAAGTATGGATGAAAGCACGATGGTCTGCAGCAAGATCATGTGATGGTGAACTTAGTATATCCTTATGTTTCATTATTTAAATGCATTGTGGCACTAATTGCATGGGTATAGTGTATACAAGCATGTGGATCACTGAAAGCTTGGTTTTATTTAGAAAAGTACTTTAAAAGCAGAAGAATAATGATTTTATATGAAATATTATGATGGATTCCTCCCTGAAGAGTGTGGGGAAAAATAGCTTTGAAGAATGGGGAAGTCTAGTTCTATTTATAAATTGATAATAAATTTCAATGTGAAAAAGCTGCTGGGAAGCTGAAGACCTTGTCCTTTGGCTTCATTTTCTTAATTCTTTGTAGAGTCTGTTCCTTTGGGAAATACTTGGGTAATACCATTTGCTTAGAGTGTTTGAGATAATCAAGTAAATAATTCAGAGCAGATTGCTTTGACTGATGAGTGCTACTGCTTTTCATCTTGCTACGCTACTTGAAGCAGCAGAGATACGTGGCTGTTCTTTTACATAAGAACTAGTGTTTTAAATGTCTTAAAGCTTGAAGATGTTCTTTGTCATCCTCCCTTGCCTCTTCCCAAGTGAGAAACTATGTTCCAGCTGAAAACACCCAACCTTCTCGATAATTAAGAAAACAGAGGTCATAGGTCTTCTGTCACTTGTATTTGCTTCAGAGTTGTGAGAGGTTCCAGTTGAGAACAGGCTTTGTTGTATAGCATGTAGTGTAATCACACTCAATTGAAAGACATTGTGCTGAAGAGATTCATTCAAGTAGACAGAGGGATAGGTTAGTGTAAACTAAATTCCTTCCCTTTTTTTTCCTGGAACATAATGCTGTTCCTCAGCACTTGAAGATGGCAGACTACCATCTTCATCCTGTGAGTGCAGTCAAGAAGGGACTTTCTGTATACGAGAGCTGATGCTTGAGGGAAGTCATTCAGTTCGGTACATGTGCACAGAAGATGTAGATGTTAGGTGTAAGTGCCGATGCTTTTAAATGATCCTTTAGAAGACCCAAGAGGTAAGCTAGAGGACGGTTTTGACTTGTTTCTTCCTGATTGTGATGGGAGCCCAGCAGTAGGGTTGAGAATCCCTGGAGGGCTGCAGATGCTGAGCTGGAACACACACATGGTCAGTCTGGGGTGATGTGTCCTTTTGGACAGGTACATTTGCACTTCTTAAGACCTGGAAGTGATTTTAATTCTTGTTTTTTCTTCATCACAACTACAAACAAGTCAATTTCTCTCACTTTATTCCTTTATTTAAGTCTTGGTTCATGGTTCCTGGTCTTTTTCCTCCCACACCTCGTGTGGCTTGATGGTAGCAGGGAAAAGTGGCCATGCAGCCCTTTACAATTGTCTGAACAGTTCTCGTTAAGGGAATATAATTGGTTATACATGGCTCCAAGCAGGTGGTGACATGTCTTGAGTTGAGGAGGGGTGTGTGTGTGTTGAGGGCTGGCACAGTGCTTCCTTCATTTGCTCAGTTGTTAAGAGCTTCCAGGATGGGCAGACTTTCTGCAAAGCATTTATCTGCTGTTATTGACTTGCTATCACTGTAAAATTTGTTTCATACTTTTATTTATTCTGAAAGTTCTCAATAAGATATGCTTATTTACACCTAAATCATCCTGTCCTTCTGGCCAAAAAGTAATTCTGTATTTTCATAATAAAACAATAATAAAAAAAAGCATAATAGTCTTCTGAGTCATTTGTTAGAGGATGACATCTTAGAGGTCAGGGCAGGCAAAGAGCTGCTGTTACATTGATTTGGAATGCCACAGAGTATTTCTTGAAGGCTGGAAGTCATTACTTTTACAGACCTGTTATGTCTTATGTGCTCAGCATAAGCTTACTCTTTTGGCTCTTGCTGTATGCTCTCCTGCTGCGGTCCAAATGTTTCATACACTGGCTACACAGCCTTGCTTCCGCCTCATATCAAACACAGCTGATTCACAGATCTGTGACCTTTCACTGATCTACTGGTGTATAGTCCAGAAATGTGGGAGGGACAGAGGAGCTCTGTTACGCTTTGGAAAATGTGTTATAAGAAACAGATTCTCAGTACCAGCTTTATAAGGTAGGCATGCCCTTTTGTAGGGTCTAATTTGCCCTTGGCAGGACAGCCTCACAACTCTCTGCTTGGGTTGTGTTGTGAAGCCATACATAAGTGTGTGTTTGTTGTGTGAATAGATGCCTTTTTCCCTGGATGCTGCTTCCATGGAATAATGTGGTAGACTCTTATGTGAGACTTCTAAGAACTGGGACATTTGCATTTGTATAAAATCATTTGTGCAAAAGTTCTTTCTTGCTAATCTAGGAAGAAATTGAACAGAGATGTCTTTGCTGCTTTTTCAGAAAGTACTGAGCTGCCACTTCTTCCGTAATCTGAAGAGAGAGGTAGCGAATAAACTTCAATGAAAGTTTAAGAAAATAGCAGGAATTATCAGAAGGATTACAGGCCTAATTCAAGCTGATTAGCTCAAAAATTGATGAAATTAAGGATGCTAGTACTGATACAGAGATCATTAAAATAGATTGTTATCTGTATGCACTCTGTATTGCTTTTTGTACATTTGTTAACTGGAAAACATTTGCTTTCCTCCACCTGCTGCTTTTTCCAGACACTCTCTGAACATCATGAAAAATGCACACATCTTGTTTTCATGCTTAAAAAATTTTAGTGTTCCATCTCACTTGTGGTGCCATAAAGATGTTAGTAGCTTGATATTTGCAGACTTCAAGTTATTTCGAGTAAATGGTGAAACATGAACATTTCAGATACTTGGATTGGAAAGGGGCAAACAAGATTTGTTTTTCTAACAATAAAAGTGGTCTTTTGGTATTCTACTAATGCACGATCCAATATTTACAAATAAATTATATATATGCGAGTAAAGAGTTTTGCTGTACGTACAGGCAGGCACCGGACATATTTGCTAAGTAGCAACCACTTCCAAATTTCCGTCAAATAAACCAGATTTTAAAGAAATTCATGGGTAACGTACTGACTGATATTTTGTTACTGTGTTGGTCATAGTCATAAGCAAGGAACAACAACTCTTGCATTGTATATGGAATTTTTAAAGCCCATAACTTCATGTCCTACAAGGACACAAGAAGTCTTTGAAAGGAGAATTTGGCATGAAATATGATTGTTTGCAAAGTCAACTGATTAATTGCTGAACTTCCATTTTTCATACTGCTAGGCTATTCACATAAATCTAGATCTTTCTGAAGCTAATTCATTGTCAATCCCACTTTCATCAGTGAAGCAAGATCCAGATATGCGCTTCCACTTAAATCTTGAAGTTTTTTTTATTTTTCTGCCCTGCAATGTTGTTCAATGGAAATATTAGCCCCTGATATTTTTCTTCCTGGACTATTATGTTTTCTTAAGTAATAAGTAGGATTTTATTCCTCTCCACCCACAACAGAAGAAAGAAAATTCCCAAACTGGACCCTCTACAGGAATGATTGCCTTCAGTGCAGAGCTCAAGTGGAGGCCCAAACACTGAGCTGCTATTTTTCTTTTCAGCAAGATAAAACCATATCATGTCTTAGCGATATTACTCATACACTTCCCATTAATGATATAATCTCTCTCTGTTCCATCAAACTAATGTCTTCCAAAGAAAATGTATAAAGGAAAAAGGGAGGAGGTATGACTATTTGTAATTATTTTCATTTGTCAAGCAAGTTAGTGCTTGTTCTGTTTTCATTTTACTTCTTGCATTTAAAACTGAGTTCTCCATTTAAAATGTATGTACACCTACAGCAGTATAACATTTGGACTCCTCATGGTCTTTGTAGTACTCCTCATTACAGCAAGGTAAATAATTTTCTTTTAATTCCTCTACTGTCAAGGAGTTATGGGTCAAGAGGTTTTTTTAAATATATCCCCAAGGAGTTTCTCTGTGTATTTCAATGTGCATTAGAATTGTGGTAATCTGAGTTATGTGACACCATGAAGGTACTGATGGGTACGGGTTCTCTAAGTGATGTTTCATTAGACCACAGAGGTAACATGGTTGATGAAGCCAGCTCCAAAAGGTCCTCCAGCTTGTGAGGTTTCTGTTGGTCTTTGGAACTTTGGAGGCATAATTTTCTGCTCTTCCAGATGGTTCAATGTGACCTGAAGCTGCAGCAATCAGCTGATGTTAAAGGACAACCTTATTACCCATCTCCCTATTAAGATGTACAGCACGCATCATTTAAGCAGTGAACCGGCAACAAATTAAATAGTTGTACTGTTCATGACAGAACCTTAATTAATAAAATGTGACTCGAAGTGAGCAAGTCTGCCTGTAGGCACATCCTTATGATTAGATATTTAAAAGAGTCGTGGGAATTTTTTTCATATGTTGTAATTTAGTTTATTGCATTTTTGGTCCTGGATTTTCTTTCTTATTTTCAATAACCCCAAAAGTCTTAAAACAGAGAAAGGAAAGATTACTGTACTGTTGTGTGCTGAAGTATTGCCCACACTGTTCTTTCTGTCTGTAACTCACAGTGGTTTTATTTATCCCCTCTGGATGCTCGCTGCTGTTTTCCGTGCCCATTGTTGATACTTTTAAGAAGAGATTGAGGATGAAGTAAAAATTAACTAAGAATAGATAAACTGCTTCAATAGCAAGGTCTGAAGCTTTTTGACTTGTCACTTTAGGGCAGGTCCTGCAAAAAAGCTTGGGATAGGTGCATTAAACCATTGCTACTGTCAGAATAGTAGCACTATTCAATAAACTTTAATTAAAATATTTGCATGAAAGGGCAGGGACTCCACAGAGATTTTAAGTTGTGATTTTGTTTAAAAGACGTTATAAAGTGAACTTACTTTTAGCGTAATAACGCCAAAGAAAAGCCTTATCGCTGAGCAGTTAGCTCTTGAGGTTCTAACATATTCAGTTTTTCAAGTATTTTACTTGTATGTGGAATGACAGTGGAAAGCAATTGTGTAATGTAGTATTGTGGGGTGTATTCTAGCTTTAGTCTTCTATGAGTAGTCAAATTGCCATTAGAGTACGAGAGTCACTCAAATTTATTCTCAAATTGCTTAGATTAGCAATCTATTCATCCTTTTAAAAAGACGAATCTTGTATATTCAGTGCTGCTATTTACCATTTTTGGTCCTTTATCCTGGCTATAGTTAACAGTGTTCCTTTTGATAGACTATGATTTGTACATAAATGTCAGAAGACCCTCCTGAAGACTGGGAGGTGCCAATAAAATGGGTCCCATCAGATGCAGCGAACTTAATTCAGCTGTAGAAATCAGTTGCATAAATATCACTACTATTTGGAACAGATAGCAGTGTATGGGGCTTGTGTGAGTGGTGACGGTAGGACTCCAGTGTGCATTCAGATGTCTTTTCAGGTATGGGCTCCTAAACCAACATCTGACTGACCACTATCGCCTTGTATGAATATAAAACTCGCTGGTGGTGAAAAGTTGCTACGTAAGTCTTAAGAACAGAAATGATGTTCTGAAATGAAGTCATGACTCTTTTAATATTACTGTCGAAGCCAAGCATCTGGAACTGGAGATTTAAGTGAAGTGTGAATGCCAGGAACCCGTTTCTTGTTCGTATTGCATAAAACTTTGACATTGCTGTGCTAACACCAGGCATTTGACCTCTGAAATGTATCAACTTCTGCAGAATGTAGAAGGGTCTATTTGTGTAGTCTCAAAGTGACAGCAAAGAGAATTATGTTGATATCCTGTTGATCTTGTGAGTGCATATACAAGGTATGTTTTTTCCATTTTTGATGCTGATTTGAAAATGTGAACTGTTTAATGTAGCTTCACACCAGCTTGTTCAATGAGGCTCATTATTAGACAGCTGTGAGAGGTTTAAATTTAGGTGTGTTTCTGCACCGATTACCAGTACATGATCTCTGTGCAGAAGAGATGGTGGAAAAGTAGGACCTGAGGGAATGGCATGAAGCTGTGTCAAGGAAGTTTTAGGCTGGATATTAGGAAATGTTTCTTTGCCCAAGGGGTTGGTCAAGCTCTGGAAGGGACTTACCAAGGAGGTGGTCATGACACCAAACCTGACAGTTCAAGAAATGTTTGGACAATGTTCTCAGGAAGATGGTGTAATTTTTGGAGTTGCCTTGTGCAGAGCCAGGAGTGGGACTCCTATGATCCTTGTGAGTGTCCCAGCTCAGAATATTCTATGGTTCAGAGTAGTTACATTCATTAGTTCACCTGGTTTTAGTAGCCCATATAAATTTCAAGTGAGTTGCCAATTGAGGTTAAACCATAACAAATAGACTATTTGATATTGGAATGGAATAAATTATCCTGTTAGAGGGTTTTAAATATTGTATAAATAGTGCAGAATGGAGTGTTGGTTTTTAATCTCTCAGTTGGGAAACATGGCCAGGTGAAGGACTACTGACAAGGATATGGGACACTGTGCAAAACACCCACTGTTGGTCCTTTTATGCAGAACCATTTCTTCTGTCAAGGAATTAGCAGTGCTGTCCAAAAGTGATGTTTTTCTCCAGCTGTACTGTTTAATGTAAGGCTGATAAATGTCTTGATTTGATTACAGGTGAGGGAATCTGTTTTTCACATCGGTAATGGGTTATGTAGGTTGTGTATAGCAGGTAGATGCAGTAGCATGTTTGCTTATTCTGGGTGACCTTTCACACTTCAGAGTTGAGAAATTTTTACCGTGCGGTATGAAAACCAAACAACATTATATTGTTCAGAAGCTGGTGATGGGGAGGAAGAAGAAGATTTTGGGAAGCTGTTATGGCAACTTTTTTTTTTAGTGCAATGGATTTTTTGAGTAATGAAGATGATAGCTTCTTTTTGTTACTCGGCTAATAAATGTTGACCTCTAAAACATGATTCAAAGTTCACAGTAGTTAAAGCAGTCTCATTGCCCTCTATAGCTTTTTGGGTCATGGCAGCCAAAAAGACTCTGAGTCCTTACCCTTTCATTTGGGAACTGTGATTTCATGGGGACTTCCTGTTCCTGTGAGGTGACTGCTCTGAGCTGACCTCATTCAGAACTGATTACAGAAAGAACTGGAGGCTGTCCATGCTTTTAGTGTTCTATTCAGTGCCTAATAAGTATTTTCCAAGCTTTTTATAGACAATCTGTGAACTTTAAAAATATAAAATGCTTGCATGCAGTATGATGAATGGGAATTTAGCTAAACTGCTCTTATTAACATGAACTGAAGGTCTTTAGTATTTATATAGTATTTTACACTTTTGAAGTGCTATACTAACATTAATTTTCAAAACACTCCTGTACAGTACTGTAGGTGAGAAACTTGGTGTCTAAATACCCATCAGCAATACTGAGAATGTCCCCCAAGGGTATAAAAAATGACTGAAACGTTATAAATTAAAAACCTGCTTAATGTAGTTTAATCTAATTTGCTAACTGTAACTTTTGTTCATGCAGAACAGTAGACGACTATGCTTGCTCTTAACACTCCTGGCTCTCCTGGGCATAATAAGACAGTACTATGAATGAAACAATTCCACATTTCTTTGCTTCCTCCCCCCTAAATTATGCTGACTGGTTTTTGCACAAATATATGTAATGTGTTTGTGATACCTAGATAGGGGCATTTGAAGGTGTGAAGTTTATACATACACTAAAAAACCCCATAAAACAACAACATACTTGATGATAGACCTGTTGATATAGTTGGGGAAAAATAGAGGGGGTGTATTCATAATAGCTCAGTCAGATGTAAAAGTTTTCTGATCTGCTTTTAGGAGCAAGATTTCAGAATTTGGCATGAAGAAATTCCTAGCCAGACTATTAAAATCTGATGTAATAAAAAAATGCAGATTGCTTGTAATTTTGTAAATATCAAAAAAGTTACTGTATCTGGTAACTCTCTGCAGACCAAGGTGATAATAATGAATATCAAAGGCAGTTACATACTGGTATTTTTGTTTATGTTTATTTATGACCTCTTGAGGTGAGAAAGTCACTGCATAGTTTACCATAGATAAGTTTTTCTGACACGATTTCTTTTCCTTCCAAGCTCATTTGCGACACAGCCACTCATCCTCTGTTTCTGAAGGTGCACAGGAAAGCTGTGAAGTATACGATCATTTTGTTGACTGAAAGGAAGTTTATGCGTAGTTATTTTGAAATGATTTTTTAAGAGAGGAAAAATGGCATAAAGATGTCTTGCCTCATTTAATTTTGCTCATTTTAAGAACAAGTTTTAGCTTCATGAGAGCCCTCAGAACACAGAGGTTTATACAGAGTGGCTAAATTGGTAAATCACACTCAGAGAAAGAAATATGTGTCTGTGGTTGCATGCATATGTGTGGCTTTTTTTTAGGCCAGCTAATTTCACTCAGTGAATCAGCTTCAATCAAAGCTGAAAAATGGGGTAGAAACTTTCTTTTAAAAGTGATTTGGAAAAAAAACCCCACCAAACATTTATTGTATGGAGTTGATGTTTCTGACAAGGACCGTCATATATTTGGACTACTTGATGGATTTGTATTGGAATTTCATTGCTTTAGCATGGAGAAGTAATTGTATTAATTACTGTTTGACTTACCTCCCTCCCCCCCCATGTGGTTTAGTAATCCTACATTCTTAGATGAAAATGGGAGAACACAGAAACAAAAAAAAATAAAGCTAGAGGAGAGGGAAATGTCTTCTAATCTGATGCAGAACTGAAGAGATATTAAAAGGTTTGACCAGAGCAGAGTAAGTCTGAAGTCTTAGAGCAGAAAAATACTTGAAGCTCAGAAACTGCAGTTCTTGAAATTACAGTGTTTAAAGGCAGTTTGCCATTATATCGTTGAATGTTTTTTGTACATGAAAGCATCACTTATAAGAAAAAAAACCCCAAACCTGAATGTTAGATTTGTGCTGCTGCTGTAATAATCTTTCTTTAGATTATCTTTGTTTGGCTAGGTGACTCTTAAAAAATGCAAATCAGCCAATAAAGCATCAGTCATGTAAAAATAATTCTTCACAGGAATATTTGTCTTGGAATGCTTGAGTTTTTATTTATACTAGCCACTTTACCCCATGAGCTGAGAAAGTTTTGGATATCTACTAATTTGGACTTTTCTCTTGAATTTTAGTTTCTAGTGTCTGTTAAGTTATTGTACCTTTTCCTAGAAGTTGTGGGATTACAGAATCCTCTGCGTTGATCTAAGATCATTGTGTTCAAGTCCAGCCCTGAATCTGAGGGCTAAATGCCACATCTACATGTAAATGAGAACTAGGATATTGGTGAATAATTTAGTTATTTGGATTAAAAAAGAATAATCCCCAGCAGATGAATATAAGTTATTTTTCTGTAAAACAAGATCTGTTTTACTTTTCACAAGAAGTTGGCAGATTAGACAGTGTTAATGGCAAAACAAGGAGATGTGAGTTCGCATCATAATATCCACTTGGCAGCGAACATTGAAGCTCAAAAGATGATATCTGTCATCTGACCATAACCACGCTTCCAAAAGGGCTAAGTGGCTACTTAAAAAATAAACCACATCACTTTATTGAGGGTGTTGAAAAGTTGTGTTCTTTGCCTTTATGAGTCTAGCTATTATGTCAGTTTTACTACTGCTGGCCCTGCAGAACAGGTACAGTCATGGAAGGCTGAACTGGTTCATACATCACCTAGAGAATTGCTAATGAAGTTCCAGCTGCCAAATTCTGCCTGCAAATTAAGAGCAGAGAACAGTTTCACCTTGTTTATGTGGCTATTTAATATTCTGCTTTGCCTTTTAATTTCTAATGAATCTGCTTGCTGCTCCGAAGCCTTATTCTTGTTTTTATGTTTGACTCAAGCTGGTTGTCCTGTACATTAATTTTGAATGTTACTGTTTGGGGCACAGTAGATGTATCCTATGCATGTCTTGTTGAGATCTGTAATGTTTAGCACTGTACTGTATAAATGTCATTGCAGTCCACCAAACTTTTGCTCATAAGGCAAGGCTGTATAAGCTTCAAAGGGGAACAGCTTGATTTGCAGAAGCCTGGTTGATTTTCTAGAGCTAACAGTTGGAGAGGAGTAACTTCTTTTTGTGAGCACATTTGATCTGGATTAGGTGGTTATAAACCTAGAACCAGTCAACCATTTTCACATTTGCTTTACCGAGAGGAAGCGCTCTTTAATTTCTGGTTAAATGACACACAATTAAACAACTGTGACAGGTGAGGGAATATGTCTATGTCCAATTATGAATTCCTCTGTTTTATGAATAGGAGCTATGATTGCAGCCATCAGTGTGGATTAGAACTTTCATTTTATAGCAGAAAGCATGCCATGTCTGAAGACTTGAAAAAGGGACATAAAGGGAGTTGTCATCGGTGGGTGCCTGTAAGTTTGTAGGACATGGATCGCTCAAGGCAGTCGTTTGTTTTTTACCTTAATTTCTGTCCCTTTTGGTCTCTAGCATGGGAAACACTAGTGAAAGGCAAGAACAGTGCCTTATGTTAGACTGCTTTTAACACAGGTGTTCTAGGACTGGAATCCAGGGGCTTCAAGAGGAATAGGGGCAGACAGAAATTGGCTTCCCTGAATTCTAGTTCTAGGTAAGAGCCTGGCAGTTGCTTCCTGTCTTGTCTTTCCTTCTCCTCCCAAATTAATAGTGAGTCTGATGAAGGGAATGGATGAAGTTTGAGTGATTCAGGGTTATTTCTGTGGTCAAAGGGGGTATTTTATTGCACAAGAAAGAGGGTGGGAACTAAGCAGTGACTGGGTTCTGCCAAGCTCCAGCCCCAAGGGAACATGCAAGATTCATGGTACTTGTGCTGTTCTCCAAAAATAAGACCCTCTGTTGGAAAAGCTGTAACAGAAATACTTTCCTACTTTCCCTTCCCTTGCCTCAGCTAATAAAATGAGTATCAAAGTAAAACTCCACAGCTCTTTGTTTGGCAGAGCTAAAAGCACCTGGTTTTAAGAAATCAGTTGCAATACAATAAGGATTTCACTTGAATATAAATAGCTTCTTAATATATGATCTAATTAATCATAACTTCTGCAGTATAAAGCTTTGCACCATCTTTGTCACTGTAAGTCCTTACCTGTAAAAATAGTTCAAATCTTATTACTGTATTGTTTCTTTCTGACCTGTTGCAGCTTGTCTACTGAAATATTTCTGGCTACATTCAAAGAACAGTTATCCACTTAAGCAAGGTTTTTTGTATTAATGCTAAGTAGACAAGAAACTGAAATATGTACCAAATATATTTTTATAACATTATATTTAGAGAGAGATCTTTCTGTATTTATGAGAGTTTCAGGAGTGCTGGGGAGACATACCAATATTTGAATATTTTATTTTCCCTATAAAATCACTCTCCTAAAACCAAGCAGTAATTTATGTGTATATCAACACCAATGATCAATTTTCTTTGTCTTCTTTCCAGTCATGGGTATCTGGGCATATATACCTAGATCTCATCTGAATGGCAGAGGTGAAGAGGGTTCTGCACTTAGAAGTTCATTTATATATGAGTTTGTACATCACAACAATGAAAAGCAGAAGCCTAAAACTAAAAAGTCTAATTATAATTAATGGATAAGGCCGTCTGTAGAAGCTAGTGGCAGTGATTTGCATAAATTCTTATTAAGGTGAATAATGTATTTTTTTCAAGATCCATTAAACAAGCTGTAATCAGTTGAGCTTGAAAAAACATCACCATGAAACTTCAGTTAAAGTAATTACACACCATATATTTAAGTTCTGAAAAATTACAAAAACATATCTAAGAGACATCAGCATCCTTCAGACAGTAAGAAGCCATGTAATAAATACCAAGGGAAAGGGTGGATTGTTTTTCCTGGATTTAAGTTAATTCCACAAAGGCAAAACATACCTGATGGGAAGGAAGCACAGTGGGGTGTTGTATTGGAGTGAGGTATTCTGCAATTTAGTTTTTGTGCTATTTTGAGGAAGAGAATCTAATGAACTGCAGGTGTACTTACCTCCTCTACCTTCTGTGGTGAATACCCTACTGCAGGTTTAGCTTACCCACCCCCCCCCTCTTTTTGAACAGTTAAGCTAAGCTGGCCATTAAAATATTTACATATGTATGCAACCTAAAAATTTGTGTCTATTTCTATCCTCTTTTAGTTTTCAGGAGTAATTCAGATGCAGTCTTTCAAATCACAGGTGCTAGCTGATTAGTCTTTACCCTGTTTTTAATTAGCAACTTTTCTTTCTGTGTTAGTCCATTCCGTGGTAGGAGCTGTGTGGAATTCAATTTGGAGCAACCATTAACTTATTTTAGCAATCTTTTGGATGCCAGGAAAGGTGGAGTTTCAGGAAGTCAGTGTCTGCTATTCTTGGCAATACTTGCCTCTCTTTATTTAAGGCCATAAAGAAATGATCCCTTTATAAAAAGGTTACTGTTCCAACAGTAATAATTCAGTTTTATTAATTGATTTTTATGATTACTGAGAGGTGCACTGGATCCCTTCCTTGTCATTTAGTGAGAAGTCATGCTTTTGTACCCTTTTGTGTTGCAGAAGCCAAATTGAAAACTTTAGATGATAACAGTAAATCAACTATCTAAATCAGCAGTTCCTCAGCTGTAGTATGTATGTGTATACACACTTGTATAACTTATTACATGCTGATCGAAGTGGTAGTTGATCAGGCTGGAACTGGTACTGCTGGAGTTGGTATATGACAACCGTTATTATGGCACCTGTTCAAAGAAAACATAATCACAATTTGATTCCTTTTTGGTTACATTTTGCTTGCAGCTTTCTTTTGTTTGCTATTTACAATCTGAAATAAAGACATGGGGCCAAGAATTCCAGAACGGATCAGAATGACTGCTATTAGCGAGTTTTAAAACCTCATTCTCTTTATTTGTATCAATTTGATACTTACTGTCCTTGAGAGAAACTTTTTATGGTAGATAGCAGTACCAGCAGCAAGAAAACAAAGTAAGTATAACTTTTGTTATATGTGGTAACAAGTTTGAAATATCTTTCCTTCTGCTAATCATTTGGCATAGCATTTTTCCTTGTGAATTTGTCTTACTTGAGAGACCTCAGCTGTACAGGTTGAAATAGGATACAGTGATGCTTTCTTGTACTATGAAAACCTTCCTTAGTTAAAAACCAAAAGCTCTGAAGCTTCTTAATTACTTTTAGAGCTCTGCAGTCCAGAATGAAAAACTGATGGCACATTTATTTATTAGCAGAATGCCCTTAAGACTATTGTCAATGCCAGGTTATTTTGGATGTTCAAATCAGAATTTGTTTCTGATGTCCCCATATCACTGTGGTATTCCTGATAATATGAGTTAGCTGTTACAGCTTCTTTTTGTGACCCTGGTGAAGAAATGGAAAAAAAAGAGGTTATTTTATTTATTAAAAAAACCCAAACCAAATGAGCAAAAAACCAAACCAAAAACCACCCCAAATAAACCCCACAAACAAACAAAAAAACCCCCCAAACCCAGAAGACCCCAAAACCCCAGTATAGTGGCCTGAAATACTTTCTTTGTTTTGGGGTAATTGTCACTGTTATTTCTTGGTTTATTATACTGAAGGTTTTGTATTTCTTTTGTCTATGTAAGGGCTTTTAGGTTGTTTATTTTACTATTGTAATTAAAATTCACCCGAAATCTCCTATGACTCATCTGTAGAGAAAAATGCATATTAAAAGATCTCCAGATAAGATCTGTTGTGTTTTTCTCTGTTGCTTCAGTTTTTCATGATTTTACATCTTTTTTTAAGAGCCAATATCCCAAGGCTAAGTGGTGCATGCTAAGATTCACTTGAGCAGTTCCTTTAAGTATTATGGGAGGTCTATAAGTGATGGGTGGCCCAAAACCCCAAGTCACAATTCTACTCAAATAAACACACAAAGAAAGTATGTGCAAGACCTTTAACTCTTACAGGAGCTTGGCTGTGTGCCATGCTTCTGACTTAATGAAATGGTTGATTTCAAGGTTGCCTGGGGCCATAACCACAAATAAGTATATGTATCTCTGAGGTCATTGAAACCAATTTTATATTTTCATAGCTATTGGAAATAACTCACCTGGCTTGATTATACATAAAATTGCAGAATATCAGCCTAGAGAAGTGACCTTTAATTTAAAATTTCACCTGTTTTGTTGGCCAGTAATATTAAATTTAGAGCAGCTTGTGTCTTTAGAAATACTATTTTATTTTTCTGAGAAGATGGTTAAGTGTTCACTGTAACATTGGGATTCAAGCAGAAATGTCTTCCTGTGAAATAAGACTCTTACTCACTGCTTCAGTTCCCAGTTAGACTCAATTCCATTTCCAACGATGGCACTTCCAACTCCTAGCCAGCTGGAAAATGTGATGACGAGTTTTTGGGTTTCCAGTAGACTCCAAGTGCCTCTTACGGGTCAGAAGCCACCTCTTTTTCAAACTAATTTCTACATGCTTTTGTCCTAAAAGCCTAGGATTGAGAAGGAACTATATGGGTTGATCGAGTTGGTTTGAATGAGTTATGTATGGATGATTATATGCACCATCCAGGTAATTTTTTCCAAAATTTTGTTGAATAGCAATATTTTACTGTCTCAGCGTTTCTCTGGATTTCCTTAAAAGAACATGGAAGTCTACACTGAAATCTTCATATGCCTCTGCTGCCACATTGTCTTAGTGGATGGGATGTGTGAGTTGCGTAGCTGTATTATTTATGGACTATGTAATAATTAATTTCTCAGTATCTTTCTGTGTACCACAACATGTGAGGAACCTGGGAAATTTATGATGTGTACATAGCACTGTATTATTCCAAACAACTAATTTCCTGTGGTGAGAAATAAATCTTGAATTTCTTATTACTTTGTAGCAAGATCAATGATACAAAAAATGCCCCAGAAAGAGAAGCAAGTCTCAGAGAACAGAAACTGCTTATTCCATATTATGTTACTCTAAGTTGATTTTATTATGCAGAAATAAATGCATCCTGCTGTTTTATATGGCCTGGCAAGCTATAATTTTCTTCATTAAATTTACAGTGGCTAACAATGCCATGGGAGGCAGCAAAGAGGGACCCTGAACTGAAGAAGTAACTTTCTCCAGCATTGCAGGCAATAGGTATTCACTTAGTTTATGTAAAGGTTCAAATGGACTGTTGCTCATTTGGTTAAAAAATGGCATTACATTGCTCTTTCTTAAATGATATATAAAACACAGGTAGAGCCCTAGCTGAAAACAGACTCTGTTCAAGTTGAGACATGTGAAGTTGAAGCTGTTTCTCTCCAAGGTAAAACGCTATATTTCTTCCATCCATATGTGAGAAAATGAGATACTTGAAGAGAATGCATCAGCTTTGTCAACAAATGCGACAATACAGTAGCCACTGTTTTTCTGGTTTTGAAGTCTGAAAGTGCTGACTGACCTTCCCAAGGCAGCCTGTTCTCTGATTCATTTGGGTCACCTTCATTGCACTGAGTTAGATGTTTTTCTCTTAATCTACCTGTGATTTTTTCCCCATGTTTGAAGTTTCTTCTTATTGTGATCTCAGCCAGTCCTCCTTCTTTGAATAGAGGGACAAAATTATCACTGCTCTTTAGCAGTGCTGAAATTTTGAAAGACAACTTACAATTTCTGTCTTAGTAAAATACTACATGAATTGTGCTTTCATAGACCATTTTTTGTTTGATGTAGACTCCTGAAAGAAGCAAACTGTTTACTTTTTAAAAGCTTTCATAAACCTCTGTGTGTGATCAGCTTTCCCCCATAGGTCTCTCTAGGCAGAACTTAGAGCTGTCATTGTATAAAGGCCAGTGTTATGAAATGCCATAACCTTTTGTGGCCCTTGGGTTTCTCATCTGCCAGGAAAACTGCAGTCCTCTGGTGTGCTGCTGTCAAGGGCCGTTGGACCTAAATGTTACAGTAGGGGAGTTAAGCCTAGCAGTTAAATATTGGTTTGATCTTCCAGTGGATCTTTGGACCTTCGTTTATAGAAGGATACTTCGGAAAGTTAAAGCTGCTTGGGGAAAAAGAAAAAAAGCCCCGTAGAAATCGCTAGTGGAGAAAAGTGCAGGCAGTTGGCTAGCATAGCAATGGAGAGACTTGAAAATCTGGCACTGTTTCAGCTTAAAGCTACCCACTTTTTGTATTTCAGTTTGACTTGACTTAGCTGTAGTTTTATTGTCAGGAAGGTTGTTCAGTTATGTGATTCAGCTAATGGCTTCAGTTTACCTGAATTGCTGTCTGAGATCTTCTTACTTACTGCCTGCCTCCCAACAGCTGTTCTAAAATATAGAAAGGAATGAGTTTTGGTTGTTTTATTTTTATGCATGGAAGGCTAAAAACTCTACAGAAAGGCTGTAAAAGCTTATGCCAATTGCAGTTGATTATAAAACCTGCTGGTTTCAGTGACACAAAGTGGAAGTTATTCCAATACCAGTGTGAATTAAAGCTAATGTAGCAGAAATCACGATTTGATCCTGTGTGTTTTGATAACATAATTCAACTAATTTGTCATTTCCTGCCACAAAACTTGCTTTACTCTAGTGAATCCCTGCATCTTGATAAACTATTGAGCCATCAAGATGAAACAAATCAGTAAAACTAATTTCAACCGTTTTCAATAGGATCAACATTTTACAAATGAGTGGGTGCCAGTCTGCTCTATTAAAAGTACATTTATGAAGGGCATCCCATGGTGCCTCCTGTAAAGAAGCTGAAGAGCTGGAAAGAACATAGTTCATTCTTAGAATAATAGTATCATTAAGGTTGAAACAGATCTCCAAGGTCATCAAGTCCAACCTTTGGCCAAATACCACCATGCCCCCTAAACCATACCATAGAGTGCTCATTTTTTTTGAACATTTCCAGGGATGGTGACTCTACCACTTTCCTGGGGAGCATGTTCCAGGACAATGCTGAACAGTGGCTCTATTCACTAGAAGTCATTACACATTTTTGTGTGAAAAAATATTGATTTTAATTATCTGGGTTGTTTTACCTTTTGGTAGAATTTAGTTTTCATAAAAATTAGTTTTGACATAATTCTGTAGCAAGTTCCATTTTTTTTTTCTGCTAAAAAAATAAAATTATAGAAATGCTTACAGGAACTTGTTTGACATGTCCATGGCAAGGCCTGAAGATAAAGTCTAGCTCCATCACAAATGCTTTCTAGGTAGATTTTAAGCCCCTCTATGTATTTTGTAGGAATTCGGCATAATAGGAATCTGAGAAGGAAAAGTGCTGCACTATTTTTAAATTTGGAATCCTCTGAGGAGGTACTTAAAATATTTTGATTGATTCACTGGTGAGTAAACTATTATCACAAAGAAATGTAAGCCTCAACTACATGTTAACATTTCTTGCTGCTTTTTCCATCAAGTTAAGCTTGTTTCGCTTTATGTGTTTCCTCAGACTATTTCATTGAAATGGCAATACATCATTTGGTTCGTGATTGTGTAGCTGGACTTTGGAGCTGACTGAGAATAAATTTTTTTAATCCTCAGGAATCCTTGCCCTCCTTATTATTATTTAGTAGTTGCCTTTAAATGGGACTATGACTATAATCGCTGGTGACTGCATATCAGACAAATTGGTAAACTAGGCTAGGAATATAGTAATGACTTTGAAGACAAGTGGTATCTGGAAAAAAAAATTTTAAGCAGAAGTTGCTGTCTAAAAATGGTACCTTTTGCAGTGTGTTTCTTTCATATAACTGGGCAACTTGTGAGGGCAGTTATACTAAAAATGGACAGTACTGCAAGAAAAAGTACCCAAGGGTCCTAGTTACTTGCCATAAAAAGTAGTATTTTAAGGCCTCAGCATAAATATTTGTAAGATACCAAAATAGGCTGACGGTAAGTGGAAAATGCTTATTCTGTACAATATTATTAACAAAACAACAAACCCAAACAATGCACCCCACAGATCTGCTAGCAGCATATCCTTTGGGTAGCAAAAGTGATATAAGGTGTACAATTGGCACATGTCAGAACATTAGTTTTATGCATTTATGTATCTCATAGTGGGGCTAAAGGGAGGAAAGAGGAGACTTCTTGGAGACAGGGAACTGCTGTGTGGTCACAGATTGCAAGTCTGATAGTTTGTAGCATGGCCCAGTCTGTGCTTGCCAGTTCTGTGTATAATTAAAGCCAAGGTGGGTCTGACTTCTCGGAATCACTTGATTCTTACAGTGAGTGACATGAACATGGCCAGTGATAGCTGGGTCTGGGATTATTTGTTTTTTTTTTTTCCCTCTCCCCCAGTACAGACATTTCTTCTATATGAGTTCAAAAACACTATGAATTGATCTCTGTGGAGATGCATACACCAAATTGTTTTCGCTGATTAGATTTCGAACAATGCTTTTCAGTTAAACCAGTAAAACTCTAAGTTTAGACCAGATCTTTGTTAATGAAGCATTGTTTTGTTGCTTAAATAAAAGACTTGAAGAAAGGAACTTACGCACGAAAACCTTGATGCATTTCTTTATCCTTCCTTCCCTCCAAAAAATAAAGGAGTGTGTCTGTATGTTATGTTGTGGTCCAGTGGTTTCTCCTCTATTCATTATTTCTATATTTGTGTGTGTTCCTGGGTATTCTCTTCAATGCTTCTCTGAAATTAAAAGTCAAAATCAGAGTGCTGCCTAAAAAATCTTTTGGGCTTTAAATTTAGAGTATACAAGAGTCATGGGCTTAGGCATGATTCTATGTAATCTCCTTGAACTTTCTGAAAATGCTGTATCAAAAAATAGATTAAATGGGGGGAAAATGTAATTTTTCCAAAATTAAATGCTAAGCTTTTTTTCTCAGTATAGTCTGCCCCATACTGAAAAGAATGGAGAACTGTGTAGTCATGGGACTGATGTATGGCTGATAAACTCTCTTGTGTTTTCCTACACTATGTGTGCCTCTGTTTTCAGATAATGGCTTAAAATGTGTATGTCTTGGAAAGGCTTTATGTATATTCAGAGGTTGACGTGTGAAACAAAGTAGTTTAGTATCCGTACTATTAATTTGGTTAAGAAAATCAACATGTCTATTACTGCTTTATTTTCAAGCCTTAAAATTTCTGTCCTTGTACTGTTGTGAACTGCTGTATGGTGAAGTGGCAAAAATTATTTATGTTTTATTTTTTTCAATGGAAAGTGGGGAAGAGAAATAGTATAGTGCCATATTCTACTGCAGAATGGTAAATGCTGGGCCTGCTTGTATCATCTAAAATAAATTTGAAAAGGGCAGCAGAGGTTCCAACTATGAATTCTGATGGTGCTTCAGAAGCTGCTATTACATACATATATAAAGTCAACAAATCAGGAGTTCTTGCCAGGCAGTAGTGTGGCACTGAAGAATATTTTAAAGAGCAACTTTGAATTTCAAAGACTATGTATCAGGTAAGTGCAAAGTATTTTGAAGTATTAGAAGAAGAGAATTAGCAATTTTGTGTTGCATGGTGTAGTCAGGAGTGAAGCTAATTTATAGAACAGCTGTGAGAATAGCAGAGAGCATTTTCTGACTTAGGAATGTAAGTATCTTTTCATAGACCTATGGTACATATTGTGATGAAGAAAGTCAGGGAGCGGACACAAAGACAGAAGCTCTTCTCCTTATGTTTTTATCAGCTTCCTCTTGAGAGGACACTGTTGATAATTCATTGTTCAGCATATGAAATTATTAATTATTTCTCTTGTTTCCCTGCAGTGTGTGGATTGGTTTTGTTTTTTTTTCTTTTTTTTGTTTAACCTGTGCATGAATAATCAAGTACTGCTATGCCAGGCAGTTGGAATTAATTAGGGTTTCAAATTTCTATAGTCCATCTTTTAGTGTTTGTTATCTTAGACTAAATCTTAGAGAGGGAGTGGGGTGCACTTGTGTTTAATATTACGGCCATATTCTTTCAGCCTACGAGGACACACTTAGAATGGAAAGATTCATACTATGGAGAATGAATCAGTTCAAAGCCTTTATAGTTAGCTTTTGAAATATTTTTATTCGAGGTGGAAAAGGTTTTTCAGGCCATCTTGACCTTCTTGTAACTAAAATGTTTGGAAATTTTAGTTTAAAATTTTCAAAGCTCTGTTGATAATAAGAAGATCAATACATGCTACATACTTCAGTGTAGTTAAGGCAATTCCTGTTAGCATTCAGTGTTATGTGTAAGTAGTGCCACCACTTCCTTCTTTTGAATAATATCATGCATCTTCAGTTGCAAAAGTATTAAGTCTAGAAGCATGCAGTTAATGAGCTGCTTGATCATCACCAGTTACTGGTAAACAAAGTCAAACCACAGCTGATAAAGTCATTGATGGAAGTAAACAAGGAACAAGTTACCTTGCTTAGATGTCTTTTGTGTTGTTGTTGGTTTTTGTTTGTTTTTGGTTTTTTTAATTTGTTTTTTTTATTTCTATGTTGCTTATTTTGAAAGATCAATTTCTTTAAAAGACATTATGCAGTATAGAAAGATTTTAGAAAGTTTGCATGTTTTTATACTGTGATAGAAGACCATAACCTTTCTCTGTGATTTTGTTGTTTGTTTTCTTGAGTATTTTTATTTGCCTGTCTTCATTTTTGGCAGTGATTGCAATCATCTAATATCATCCATGTTTCCACTCTGCTTATATCTGTTTCAGGAAAGTGTTATCTAAGAAAGTTTTGAGTAAAGCACTCCTTCCAGACCTACTTGCATTTCCTGCTTGTTCTGGTAATAAACTGAAGTTAACTATGGAATTGCTGTCATAGTCCAAAATATAGAGTTAAAATTATAATTTATTAATGTATTTTCCAGAGGTTCTGCACTAACTCTATGTAGAGATAATAGCTTTCACTAGTAAGGTACAAAAATTATTTTAAAATTATGTGTTGTCTTCAGTGTTGGAGTTCTGAGTTTGGTGCATTTAGATATTTCTATACAGTTAGAAAAGGACCATACTATTGGCAGAAATTAACTAGGCAAAAAGTTCTAGTAAACTAATTTCCCTTTTGTGATGATAGGCTTAAAAGATAATTTAAACCTAGGTGTTTCCTTCAATCTGTTTGGTATGTATAGACACATTCTCAGAGCCAGCTAGCAACTCAGGATCTTGCATATAATTTAACTAGTGGTTACCTGGTATTTCCCATCTGAAAACAGATGAATTATTACATTTTCCTTAGAGATTCATCTAAAAACAAATTTGCCTAAGAGAAACTGAAAGCTGCAACTTGAAACCTGGAGGATGCAGAGATTTTGGTCTCCTGCAAATGTCCCGAGTTGATACCCAATGCAGAGGGGTTTTTTGGTTTGTTTTTGGTTTTTTTTTGGGTTTTTTTTGTGGTTTTGTTTGTTTAGTTTTTTGTTTGTTTTTTTTTTTTTTTAAATTATTTTTGTTTGTTGTTGAGTTTTTGTTGTTGTTTGGTTTTTTTTGTGAAGTGGCATGGGTAAAACTTTACTGCCTGCTGGACTTGTAGCTGAATTCCACTTTCACAACTGTTGAGAAAGAATCAACTTTAATACACCATGTGTAAGACATAATTGCTGCCAGAATTCTACCAGAATGGCAAATAGTTCCCTTGAGTCCATAATTAAACATTTAGATGAATGTGTTTTCATGTACTTAGGCTTGTTACTTTCGTAAGCCATCTCTAAGTACTAAATAGTATCTTCTGACTTTTACTTTATCCTGTCAATACAGACTGCATATATATTGTATTCTGTGGGCAAGTATGAGAATTGTCCAGTGTACGACAACCTCTACTTGCCTGCTTTCTGACCACCACGTGCCTAACAGATAGCCTGTACGTAGCTTGGAAGATTGACTCAGCTGCTATGTGCTTTGGGAATGTGAAGCTGCTTGTACTCTAAAAAGTAGTCTCTGTGTTTTCAGTCTTATTGTCTATACAAGTAACATATAATCTGGAAAGCATACTTAGGATGTCTCATTAAGATGCACTGCTAAAATACTCTAGGGTGTTTTCCTATTGCTGTTTATGCAGAAGGCCTAAATTAATACTATTTAAAAATGACTTTGAGGAAAAACAATGAAGAACTTACAAGTAGAGACTTGCCAGTCCGTCACTGCCTATCTATTTTATGTGAGAGAGGTCTGGTCAATGGCTTCTGGCATGCACGTTTGGGATTTCTCCTTTTCCTTTAAAATATGTTGTCTGCTTCAAATACTGGTGTTAATTTTCAGCATATGGGGACCATTAGCAATACTGAAGCTGGATATAAGGCTTAACTTGTTAAATCACTTTAGAATGTCGCATCTGTTTTTTTACCCTAGTGTTAACACCTGGATCAGTTTAGCACCAGCACAGAAGTTTAGGACATATATAGCTGTTAATTTTAAAAACATCTGGAATTTTTTTGTGTGTATATGCATGTAGATGTGCATGTGCAAATAGCTGGATCTCCAGCATTTTTAAGTTTGATGGCAAAAAGCTCAGTGAATTGCACTCAAGGTGTGTATTGACCTGGGCAAATAAGTGGTTTATGGCAGAAGGCAGAAGGATTCGTTCCAGTGGGTTAGGAATGATGATTTTGCCTTTACAGTTTTTTGTCTTTCTTCACCTTTCCATTTCTGAAGACTTGTTAGCTGACTCCGATTCCTTCTCCTTTCACTCCCCCCCC